>JBBPBX010002755.1:77763-87891 GCA_038048925.1 Garcialebias charrua | reverse complement strand
AGATGGTGTAGTGGCAGGGCTTCCGACTTGGGACCCGAAGGACGCGGGTTCGCGCCCCGGCCACTACACACCTTGGGGTGTCTATGAGTGCACACCTAATTCTCCAGCTCCCCGGGCGCTTTCTGGCTGCTCACTGCACCACCTGGTGGTGGTTGGGTTAAATGCAGAGACGAATTTCGTCTGTGTATGGGAAACATACACAGATGACAGGAAAATACATTTTTATTATTATTATATTAGATAATCACTCAAGATAATATGCTAACAATCAATTAATCTATAATTAACTTTTCTGTATAGAGCCCTTTACAAGGTGCACTAAGTGGTTCACAATACAAAAGTGAAAAGTGATTGACAAACAGTAAAAAAACTTTACAAATAAAAAATAAAATAAAAAACGCCAGAGTGCCACAAGGTATTAAAAGCCAGGTCATCTGGACTTTTTTTTTTTTTTGGAGAAGTTTTGTCCTTCATCCAAAGGACTTCATTGGACAAACAAGTTTGCTGATGATAAGATGTTTTCTGGGGTCCACCCTCTCAGTCAGGTCATCTGGGGTGTTTTTTGTTTTTTCTTTTGTTTTTTTAGATGTTTCGTCTTTCATCAAAAGGATTTTTACAAGGGTTGTTATTTACCTTTATTGTTTTCGCAGTACCTGCTGCTTCGCCATACACATCGCATCTATTATGCATCCCTGACGTGTCGTGTTTGTTATGCATCACAGCTGAAAACCCAGAAATGTGGGCCAGTGGTGTGCCCAAAATCTATGGGCTGCCAAATGGCGGCCACAGGAATGTGCACGGGAGGACTTTAACAAGAATTTAACAACACTAACACTCAAAAATAATTATTTTTTTGCTTGATTTTATAGTAAAGGTGTGTCTCGCTTAAACTTTTACTTAATAAATGCACTTTGACGGTCAAATCAGCTGAATTTCGCTTGGGCGGCGCAGCAAAATGAAACTGATTCGGTTGCTCCAGGAAGACGAAGGTTGCAGGCTATGGCAAACCAATTGTGTCATTAATAGCCACTATTACCTGCTATTAATGGCACAGCAGCATGCCTTACTTGAGTGCCATTTACAGCAAACCCTCGACCTACGTCACCCGCGACCTACGGCAACTCAGACTTACGATTTTATCATATTTAATAAAAATATGATTAAAAAAAATATATATATTATTATTTTATTTTTTTTGTGTTTAAATGTTATTAATTTCATGTGTATAGCACTTTGTTGCAGCTGTGGTTGTTTTAAATGGCTTTATAAATAAAGTATAATTATTAATATTACGTTTTTATTACAATTTTATCGTATTTACGCAACTTCCGGTCGTTTCCGGTCGCCATTTTACAATTGTCTACTGCGGTCTGGAGCTCCGCCATAGATAATAATAATAATAATAATGAATTCCATTTATAATGCACTTTTCATTAATAAAAATCTCAAAGTGCTACAAAGTGTAATAAAGCAAAGATCAAAATAAAACAAGTGATAAAATCAAATAAAATCAATAATAATATCGACTAAGATCAAAGATAAAATCATGTGGATGCAGATTAGGCTTGCTTAAAAAATAAATAAAATAAAACAAGTGATAAAATCAAGTAAAATCAATAATGATATCAGCTAAGATCAAAGATAAAATCATGTGGAGGCAGAATAGGCTTGCTTAAAAAGAAAGGTCTTTATGCTGCTTTTAAAGTCAACCAGTGACTGTGGAGCTCTCAGGTCGTCAGGGAGGGAGTTCCACAGGCGGGGGGCAGCCACACAGAATGCTCGGTCTCCCATGGTCCTCAACTTGGTCCGAGGAATATGAAGGAAATTACTGTTCTGTGATCGTAGAGACCGGGTGGATGAATATGGTGCAAGAATGTCCTTTAGATAGTCAGGTGAAGTGCCGTGCAAGCATTGATGGGTAATGAGAGCAGTTTTGTACTGAATTCTGTAGGTGACAGGAAGCCAATGGAGGTTATGGAGAATGGGTGTAATATGTTCAAATTTACGAACTCTCAACAGAATCCTTGCTGCACTGTTTTGAATGTATTGAAGTTTCTGAAGGTTTTTGCCAGGGATACCAATAAACAGGGAGTTGCAGTAGTCGAGCCTGGAGGAGACAAAGGCATGGACGAGTTTCTCAGCATCAGGAAAAGTCAGAGATGGGCGAAGTCTGGAGATGTTTCGAAGATGGAAGAAGCAGGTTTTAAACAGATGCTTAATGTGATTTTCAAATGTAAGATGAGAGTCCATTTTTATTCCAAGATTTGTAACAGAGGTGGAGAGGGGGATGTCTTGACCAGAGAAGGAGATTGTTGTTAAAGTTGATGTTTGTATCTGGTGAGGGGTGCCAATCAATATGGCCTCAGTCTTCGAGCAGTTTAATTGAAGAAAATTCTGATTCATCCATGCCTTTATTTCCTCCAGGCAGGCAGAGAGAACAGTGAGTGAAGACGGAGATAGGGATGATGATGATGTTCCAGTCCTGATGTAAAGCTGCGTGTCGTCGGCATAGCAGTGAAAAGAAATGTTGAACTGATTGATAATTTGACCTAAAGGCAGCATGTAGAGGGAAAACAGCAGGGGCCCCAGAACTGACCCCTGAGGGACACCACAGGAGACACCGACTGTCTGGGAAGTGGCATTGCCAAGGCTAACACATTCCAGCCTATCGGAGAGGAAAGATCTGAACCAGTCCAGGACAATGTCACAGAGACCGACCTCCACATGAAGACGGTGGAGGAGGATATTATGGTCCACAGTGTCGAAGGCTGCAGTGAGGTCAAGGAGGACAAGGATGGAGGGAGAACCAGTGTCAGCAGCCATGAGGACATCATTTGTTACTCTCAGCAGTGCAGTCTCAGTACTGTGAGCTGCTCTGAATCCAGACTGGAATTTCTCATACAGGGAGTGTTGTTGTAGGTGGTCCTGCAGCTGAGCAGCAACTGCTTTCTCCAGCACTTTGGACAGAAATGGGAGGTGGGAAATTGGGCGGTAATTAGAAAAAATGTCGGGATCCAAATTAGATTTTTTCAGAAGAGGCCTAATGATGGCAGTTTTTAGAGGCAATGGAACATGACCAGATTGTAGAGACTTGTTTATTATTTGTGTGATTAATGGGCTTATTGCAGAGTGATTGGATTTTATGAGAGACGAGGGGAAGGGATCCAGGGCGCAGGATGAAGGCTTCATTTTCTTGAGGATGGTCTCTACCTCACTCTGAACGACTTCATCAAAGCTGCTCAGGGTCCCAGAAAGCAGACGGGTAGATGGTACACTAAGATCAGGGAGGTTGTGGAGCTGAGATCTGATAGTGTCAACTTTGTTTTTAAATGATGAGAGGAACAGGTTGCATTTTTGAACAGAGTCCTCATGAGTTTGTTTAATGGGATTAAGCAGATGAGTTATTGTGGAGAAGAGCTGTTTAGAGTTTCCAGGGCAGGTGTTGATGATGTTGGAATAATATTTGGAGCGTGCTTCTTTAAGCGAATAGGCGTACGCTTTCTGATGTTCTTTGTACGCTTGCTTGTGCACAGAGAGACCAGATGATTTTACACGTCTCTCAATAGCACGGCCAGTTGCCTTCATCCTGCGCAGCTCATCAGTGTACCAGGGGGCTGAACGGGAGAAAGACACCAGTCTTGACTTCAGGGGAGCATGTAGGTCCAGAAGCTCCTGGAGAGATTGGTTGTAATAATCCACAGAGTCATCTGCAGATGAGTGATTGACAGCGGTCAGGGTGTGAAGATCAGCAGACAAAACCTCAGGGGAAATGTTTTTATAGTCACGGAACTGGATAGGTCGTTTTGGGTTAGAAGCAGGCGAAGTTGAAGGCACTTCCAGGGAGATGACCCTGTGGTCTGAGACACCCAGGTCATATACAGACAAGTTATTAAGTACAGTGTCTGTAATCACCAAATCCAGAGTATGCCCCCTGTTGTGCGTAGGGGCGTCCACATGTTGGGTGAGGTTGAGATGCTCCTGTCAGCTGGCTCTAGAGGACTGTGTGTCCGATCAGGGTTGCCTCATACGGATAAATTTGCTGGAAACACTCGGTCAACTCTGTGGACGTCTCAGGCCCGGAGGAGCAGCCGCGGATCACCCCGCGATCGCTCCCACAACGCCGCCCGACATGCTAACGACAGCAGCTAACAGAGCAGCTAACACAGGCGAAGACACCGAGCCGACATGCCGCGGAGGGGCCATCTGCGGCCGGGAGCTCGCCGCAAATGTCCGCCTGGCAGTCGGGGGACACCGAGCTAACGCGGAGATACAAAGCCGACAGCCTTTTTGAATGAACTGACATGCTAACCATTGCTGCTAATGGCGGGGCCTAACCGTAGCTAACGCCGAGCAGCTTGTTTTGGATGGAGGATTATCGCGGAGAAACGGCTTTCAGTAAGTTTTTTTTTTTCTGGCTCCAAATGTATGAAGTTAAGAAGCTAACAGTCATTCTTTTAAACAGTTTTGACCACGTGTGTGCGTGTGGAGCGTAAGGAAGCTGGGGGAGCTCGCACCCGAGCTGATGCTAAAAGACGAAGGCAGGCTTTGACCAGCTCAAAGTAAGACATTATATTTTTTATTTATTGTACAGTACTGTATTCATTTACTGTACAGTTCTGTGCATGTTCATGGCCTAGTATGTCTGCTTGTTCAGTCTCATGCCATTAAATATGTGTGCGGTGCTCCGTTAGCGGTATAGCCGCGACCTATGTCAGAAACGCGGACCTCCGACAGGCAGGTGTTTTTGGTCCGCGAGGTACGACAACATCGACCTAAGTCACACCCGTAGGTCCCAATCCCTGACGTAACTCGAGGGCTTCCTGTAGTAGCTGAAAATGGCAGTGTTCTATATTTTCAGTCAGAATTAATGAAAACGGTCATATCTCAGCCAAAAATTGGTTTATAAATATGGGGAAAAAATCCATAAATACGTCATTTCAACGTATAAGTTGCATGGAATGCAAATTATGCAACAACAACAAAAAACTTGACTTATACAGCAAAAAAATGTACACTTTTAAACTTAGCTAAAGCTGTTTTGAAGCACAACAAGAAATGGTTAATAATGCTTAAAGAACAGACATGAATGCTGCACCAGACAAATTAATCTGCGTGTTAAAACAATATTTTGTGCGTTCAACACAAGTGAGGGGGGTTACAGATGGTAACCATTATTTTAATCAAGTTTAACTTCTGATCTCTTAAGCTAAACACCTGGTAAAAGATGTACACGTCTTCCCATTCCTCTACACCAGGCTTGTCAAAAACTGACTCGTGTTAAAAATAGAAGCCTGCCCTAAACGTTTTTTCACATCTTGTAAAAGGATCTACCGTATTTTCCAGACTATAGGTTGCAGTTTTTTGCCTAATGTGCATGCCCTGCGACTAATAGAGAGGTGAGACCTGTTTATGGATTTTTTCCCCATATTTTTAGACCAATTTTTGGCTCAGATATGACCGTTTTTTATTTAGGCAAAAAATGGTGCAGTACCACTTTTAGCCGCTAGGGTACATCGACCGTTCCCACCTCATGTGTCCGAAGGCAGCCTCCTCTGGTCGGACTGATGGTGTAGTCACACCAAGCAGCGTTTGAGCAGCAGGAGCGTCCAGTTTACATGTAAAGTCAATGGTGGACGCGCTTCCAGGCACCTCCTGGCGTCTGGCGTCAGGTCGCGTGCGTGTTGAGCGTGCTGAGAAGCGTTTTTCCGTGCACGTGAACCGGCGTCAACCTCCAAACCGCGCATTCAACATGCTGAACATTTCGCGGTTCAAACTTTCAAACGCCGCTCAACTCTACCTGATTGGTTGGTGTGTCAACCAATCAGGGAGTGTCGGGGGGAGAAGAGAGGAGGAGAAGAGAGCGCGAGAGTCCCTGTGTGACGCGGAAATGAGGGTGCGCGCGCACTATGTGACGTATTGTTTGTTGGTCACAGAAAAGACCCGCGAGTCGTGTACTATGGAAGAGAAACTCATTGTAGCTGTGTGTTCGCGACAATTCCTTCACGACCAGTCAAGTGTGCTCCACAGAGACGGAAATAAAAGGCTCCTCGCCTGGCGGAGTGCGCAAGACTCTGTGCGCAGGGCTCTGTATACCGGTAAGCTCCTCCCACACACCCAGCAGCTGTTTCGCATTCTGGCGTTCAGCTCCGAACACGCTGCATTCACAAGTGCGTCCACTTGCGTGCGTGTCGAGCTTTTTGGAGGTTGAAAAGCTGTTCGGTGTAACTACACCATGACACTATCGCTGTCCGGCCTCCTGCTCTTGAGGTAACTACTGTTAGCTGTGTTTGTTAGCAAGACAAGTCAAGAACCACAGGACAGATGTTTATCAAACTTACAGAAATTAATCACTGTATGGACATTTACAAGTGACTAGCTTTATGAGATGTTTGAGATTTAAAAAAAATCGATGTTTTATAGACGTAAACGTGTCGCGTTAACTTCGGTTATTTTCCTGCTACTATTTGTCTAAATAGCTCATAAACCACACCACGGATTTTCTTGAAACCTACAGAAAGTAATTATTTGGTGTTCATTTACAAACTGTTAGCTGTTGGAGTTGTTTGAGCTACAATTTGATTTATTTATAATTTATTTTCGCAGCGCACGCAATGGTTTGGAAGACGTCAAAGCGAAACAATTTAAATTTCAAGCAGATTTGACCATTTCGTGAATTTATTAAGGAACGGTTAAGCTAGATTTATACTCGACGCATCGCGCAGCGTGCAAGGGGCGCGCCAAAAGTGACGCGATATCGCAGTCCCCGCCCCCTGCGCGTTGGCCCCGTGCGTCATCTTGGCGCGTGTTGCGCACCTCCGAATTTTTGAAACTCCGCAAGCCTAGTGCGCGTGCCGCGCGCCGCACCGTTGACTTTTGCCGTTGACGCCGTGGACTGGGCTCAAAGAACAGCACTTTGCCATGCGCCGCCGTGCGTCAACTGTAAACAACGCGGCGAAATATGAATGCAGCGCCGCGCGCGCTCCAGCTTGCGGACCAAAGCGCGAGTATAACCGAGCCTTTAAGCTCAGGAACCCTTGTGCTATAATGTCAGCTATAATTTTCAGCAAACAAACAATTGTTTTTACCGTGTTAATCTTGTAAAGTCCTTCTGTGCTCGCTCGCTTCTGTGGCCGCCATTTTCAGCAGGGCAAATGAGGCGCTGACGCGTCGCGTAGCGGTGACGCAATGCGATCTGTTTATGGATTTTTCCAATTTATTGCCAATAATTGGACAAAGCGACCTATACAACGGTGCGATTAATCAGGCGAAAAATACGGTATCTGTTCATCGTATTGATGTTGCTCGAACTAGGCCTGATTCACACACATGTGCACAGGCGTGTCCCCAAACGTAAAACGGCACAGCAGGAGCTTATCCGTGTCAGATGCATTCCAGAGCGCATGTTGAGAAGTGCGCTGCTGTCACGCAACCGCCTCCTGAATTTGTCCGTTGATATCACCTCAGGAATGTTATTTAACAGAACAAATAACGCCTGTTTACTATGAAGTAGACGTTGGGGGTGTTTTCATTCTCACGTAGCCTCAGCTAGCTCCTTCAGGTTGAACACCTGTGCAGAGCGTGGCTAAAAGCTGCTTTTGTTTGACTTATTTTGCTCAGTGATCTCCACAACATTCGCCTGTGCAGCCAACATCATCCCCAAATAACACTTAATCTCAATGATTTCTGTCATGGCCTTGGACGCGTTGTGATTTTTAGCTCTGTTTGTCTAAGCGCCACAATGCCGACGGAGCGCTGTTATGGCTAAAGCTGCTTTGTTGTGAGCCGCTGGGTTGTTTTAGGTCCCATATTTCATTTTTAAACAAAAATCAGCACAGGGCTTGTGGCTGCCCGGCCGATTCATGACACAGCATGGACATGGAAGCCCCGGAGCACAATGGGCCTCTTTGTGAGCAAGTGCTTACACATGTATGCATATATGCACAGAGCTATGTTTAAACAGGTGGGCAGAAAAGGCGTGTGTGTGTCTCTCTCTCTGTATGTGTGTGTGTGTGTTAATGGTGGGCTTGGTTATTAAAAAGGAGAGGAATGGATGTAGCATATGCGTGTTTAGCCTTGGCTGACCTCCCAGGAATACATACCACAGAGACTCCAGCAGTGCCGACACCAGCAGAATTCCTTCTTGTGAAAATAAGCATGGTGGAAACAGAGAGGAGACGAGGAGCTGGAGGAAGAAAGGCGGACAGGAAAGAAGCAAAATGTGCAGATAAGTGGAGGCCAAACAAAAGTGGAGCTGATGTTATGGATGGTTGTACATGAAAACAAGGGGGGGAAAAGCACAAAATGTTCCGGCTTGATCCACTCCACTGCTAATTCTTTTTTCCCCCCTTCAGCCAGTGAGATTAAAACGAGTGCTTTCAGGAGAAACACACGGCGACAGGATCACCTCCCTGTTTAACGTATATGACATTAAAAGATGCTAACAGAGAGACAGGGTTGATAGCAAAGTTTTCAGTTAAGATATTGTGCAGTGAGTTGTGCTCGGTGCACGTGTTGTGTTTGACCCTCAGCTACTACATCACCAAAATGTAGCTCAATATGTGCTAAAATGACTGAGCTGAAGGTAATTTGGTCTTTTCTGAAGTAGCTTGGCCATTGGCAGCTTGAAACACAAACATGGCTGTAACTCGGTGCGTTCTGCACAGTAATAGCTGAGACTCATCTCCAGCTTAGCTTTTAAGCGCTCATGTTTTGCACAAAACGTGTGCTCAAAACTTTGAAAGCGACCACCGGAGTCCACTCTGCCTGTCTGTTAGCAAAATATATTTTGAACCGCTTGTTGCATTTTATTAGCCTGGTTAAAACCAGACCCTTGTTCTTCACTTCGCTTTGTACTGGGTCTGGGACTTCTCTCATAAACAAGGATTTCTCCGGTAGATTTTTGACCGGACCAATCAGAGAGCAGAAGGCAGAGTTTTGAATGACGTCGACTGACGTCGTCAGTTAAAATGGCTGCCGCCACGAAGGAATTTTCATGAAAACAAGGTAAAAAACTATTATTTCTTTGCTGAGAAAAAATATATTTTAGCTGACGTTATATCAGAAGGGTTCCTGAGCTTAACAGTTCCTAAATCAATTCACGAAATGGTCAAATCTGCTGGATTTAAATAGTTTCGGTTTGACATTTTCCAAACAGCCTCGGGTGCGCTACGAAAATAAATGATAAAAAATCGAATTTTATCTCAAATGTTTCATCCAGGCCAACAGTCAGTAAATTAGAGCCATATAATTACACACTGGTAGCAGAAAAAAATATCCACCGAGTGGTTTCTGAGCTATTTATCTGAATAGCCTGGCCTCGCCAGGCTAAACTAACAAAACTCCGCCTTCCGTTCTTTGATTGGTCCATTCAAAAATCTATCGGAGAAATCGTTGTCTATGGGACAAGTCCCAGACCCTAGTACGAAGCAAAGTGAAGGACAAGGGTCTGGTTTTAACCAGGCTAGCATTTTATAGAAACTTCCAGGGAGTAACCAGTGAACGTTCTGCTACAACTCGATAGCTTTTGGGAAATCTTCAAGTCAAGATGGCCGCCACAGCTAGCCGACTTTAGAAAACAAAAAACGGCTATACTTCAGTCGGTTCTAGAGATACAATACTAAATTTTGGTGTTGTTGTGGCTGAGGATGTTTGCACGACACAAACTTACAGTATGGATGCCGAGCCCAATGTGTACTGTATAAGTACCGTATTTTCCGGACTATAGGTTGCAGCTTTTTATCATTTTTGCATGCCCTGCAACCTATATTCAGGTGCGACCTATTTATGGCTTTTTATAAAATAAGCTGATTTGTAATCATTTATTAACAAAAATTAAACTGAGACACACTCTTACAATAATGTCAGCTAACAAATATATATTTTTTAGGTGTTTATCCTGCTAAAATTATTCATTTATTAAAGAAAAGTTCAGCTCAGACACATATTTGCTATAATTTTTTTCAAACAATTAATTGTTTTTAAGTGTTAATCTTCTTAAAAGCCTTGCTGTGCGCTCCTGTGGAAGAGACATTTGCAGCAGAGCTAAACACGGTCCACATTTTGACGTAGGTGCAACCTATATATGGATTTTTCCAATTCTTTGGCAATAATTGGACAATGCGACCTATA
>JBBPBX010002755.1:67630-77644 GCA_038048925.1 Garcialebias charrua | reverse complement strand
ACACAAGTATGCCCATAAACACTGAAGTTTATATTTTTTGCAGATTTACAGCCAGTGATTACTTTTTAAGAGTTTCATCAAAACCTGCCAGTGGTTTATCTGATATTTTGCTAACAGACAAACAAATACACACAGGTACACAAACTTTTTTTTTTTTTACCTTCTATTGGTGGCAGGCAAAATAAACCTAAAAAAAGTACATTGAGAGATTAAAAAAAGAAAGAAAAACACTGAACTTCTGTATTCATCTCCTCTGTGTGACCCCTTCAGGTATTTTTATTCTTACTTTAGGACATTTTCAATAAATTGTCAGCACCTCACTTTCACGCATTGCTGTCAATGTGCTGACTAATGTCCTTCCCACAGTTTCCTCCTCTCCGCTGCTCGTTTCCTTCTGGGATTTCAACAAACACTTTGATCACAAGAAGGCCGTGGTCAAAAAAAAATGTTTTTAATCAGGAGATTGCAAATGATGCAACCTTGTGTAGCGTGTAAAGATGTCGAGTCAACCACACGTTTCCAAACTGTTTGAAACCCAAAGTGGTAACTTTGCATGTGTTGGAGCAGAGCTGATGTTTTGGGAAGTGACTGGCTGGACGAGGCAGATGACAGCTACTGACGGCTGCAGAAAGAGGAAGCAGGAGGTTGCTGGGTGCTGTAAACAACACAAAACAGGCGGGACGGACGGGGCTTCTCATCAGAGTTGTTCTCGGAGTTATGTCGTCTGTTTTCTGTTTGCAATAAGAAATTGGCTTGTTCTTAAATGCTGTATACAAAGCACAGATAACTCCCTGTTACATGGTGTTTGTTGCTGTTTAAGAGCTCTTCAGGAAAGAGCCAATCATCTTCTACAGAAATCATAGAAATGAGTAAAAGATTAAATTTCATAAAGGAATGCATGTTGCATTAAGACTAATATCATCTGATGTTAAAAATGATAAAGTTGGAACCGCTTTCAAAGTCAAAGTCAAAAGTCAAAGTCAACTTTATTGTCAGATCTGCAATATGTACTGTACAGGACATACACAGGACCGAAATTGCGTTTCTCTCAGTCCCTCGGTGCAACAGTAAACATCTAAACATTGAAACACTGAAACATATAATAATAGACATAAGCATAAAATAGTAAAACTAACACTGTCCTGAGTTTTTTGCATAGTGGTATAAGAGTATGAAAATTTACACCAACTCTAAAACTAAAACATTAAACATTTAATGAACATAATACTGTCCTGAGTTTTTGCATACTAGTATAAAAAAGAGTATAAAAAGTATAACTAAAATAAACTAAAGGTTTCTAGCATTGACATTTGCAAAGTGGCAAAGCAGCGTATGAGTTAATGTACACAGTATATGTATGAGGTAGTAGTTGATGTTGTTATAGAGGCAAAAAGTGGCATATGCAGTAAGGCACATTGGGCATCCCTAAATAAGACCGTTCAGAGCACACTGTATATGTATCAGCAGTGGTGTAGATATTAGAGTAGTGTAAATGTAAACAGTAGTAATTAAATGTAAGCAGTAGTAATAAAAGTAAACAGTATTAATAAATGTAAACAGAGAATGTAAACAGTATTATGATTATAGGCAGTGATGTAATACAGACATTAGTGCAAGTATGAGAAGTAGTGCAAACTGTATGAGCACATGACCGAGAGTTTAGTGAATAACCCGTTTGATGACACAGAGTCCAGTGTTAAAATCTTTGTGTTGAGTGGTAATGTGTGAGAAAGTTTTAGTGTTAAGGCAGTTCAAATGGGAGGGGGGCAGAGCAGGCAGAGTGTTTAGCATTCTGACTGCCTGATGAACAGAGCTGTCTCTCAGTCTGCTGGTTCGAGCCTGGAGACTCCTCAGTCTCCTCCCTGATGGCAGCAGTCTGAAGCAGCTGTGTAGTGGGTGTGTGGGATCACCTGCCATGCAGTGGGCTTTCCGAGTGAGGCGTTTGCTGTGTAAGTCCTGCAGTGAGGGCAAGGAGGTGCCCACGATCTTCTCAGCTGCTCTCACAATGCGCTGGAGGCTCTTGCGGCAGGATGCAGTACATGCACCAAACCACACAGTGATGCAGCTGGTCAGGACACTTTCAACAAGGTTATGCAGAAACTCTTAGAATATGTGCTGTGAAGGACTGTCAGCTACTATCACACTGAACTTTAGCTCATTGTGTGTTAAAGTGACTGAGTTATAGCCGTTTATGTGTTCGATAATTTCAATAGCTGTGGTAGTCATCTTGACTTGAACTGACTCCAAAAGTCAATCGGTTGTAGATGTATATCCTATTAATTTGTTCTGATATTTTCATTAGAATTATCCTGATGGTTCACAAGATATTTTGCTAACGGACAAACAAGATTGATTATGTAGTTATTACTTAAATTTTAAGCAGTTATCTTGCACATTCACTAATGCTTGGAGTATATGTAGTGAATGATGCTCAGCCACAACCACAACTAATTTTGGATCAATATTTGTAAAATTAACTAAATTATACCCATTTTTTTGTTTTCTAAGTTTGCTTTGCTGCAGTGACCATCTGGAGTTAACTTGGCTCCAAAAGTGAATCAGCTGTAGAGGTGTATCTAGTGATTATTTCTTGAAAGTTTCATTAAAATGTATAGAGTTGTTCATGAGATATTTTGCTAACAGATAGACAGGGTTGACTCCAACAGCTGGTGCCATAGTATTGAACAAAAATCATGTGTAATCACTTATGCTCAGGGTATAAATTAAGGCTTAATCTCAACTATTATAACATTAAATTTCAGCTGTAAAATGAACAAAATTATAGCTGTTTTAGTTTTTCCTACGGCTGATAGGCCGTGTCGGCCATCTTTAATTTAGTTGGCTCCAAAATTTAATAAGCAATGGACGTTCTTCCGATGATTATTATCTGCACGTTTTTTTCAAATTTGTTCAGTGATTAGTGATATTTTGCGATCAGTACAGACAAACAAACAGATGCAAGCATTAATATTATTGCTGCACTTTTTTTGTTTTTTTTCATTCAACCTTTATTTTTACAGGTTAATCCCATTGAACCTCTGGGAACAATTTAAAAGAGATACCTGACCTTAGCCTTCAGCTGCAGGTGGTAATGACTGTAAACCGGGTTAGTTATCTAAATATATACAGTATTTAATATTTATATTTTATTTAATATATTTTTCTACCTGGATTACTGAGCATGTATCAAGATATGTTTAGTTATACTCATTTTGCCTTTTGTTCAAATAAAAAGTGAATAAAAACTCAGAAGAGTCTTTAAAATATCACAAGGAGCTGCAAATGAAAGTTTTGACGTTGTGTGCCTTGAGGGAAAGGCAACCATGCCAAAAATCAGGTTTTAAAAAAATAAAAAAGGAAAAGTTTTGATTTAACTGGGAAACAAACATTGATCTTTCGTCATCGATGTTGCATTAATAAACATGTACTGTACTTGAGTTTATAGATCCGTGTAAGTTTAGAGAAAGGGCATCTGATGGCCTCCATGGGGAATGTCTAGAGTTTTGTTGACCCAACCAACGTCCCTGACCCTGAACGTCTCTTAATATTTACAGTACTGTTCCAAAACTGAGATATACAACAGGGCCATCAGGGATAGAACCCACAGCCAACAGGGAGGCTGTATTTGTGGTTGGATGTCCATATTTGTCAAATCAAACCAGAGCTAAATTCACTAATTTACCATATGAATTATAGCTAGATATACCACAATGATATAAATTGTATGTTTAGTGTTGTAGACTGTAGCATGTGTAATTCGTAGTAATCACTCAATGCCATGCAAGGTGGGTGATGATGTAATCGTCTGTGTGTTTGTCTGTGTATTTGCAAAATGCCTCATGAACCAGCGGCCAAATTTTAATTACAACTGATCAACCAGTTTCAAGATGGACGCCACAGCTAGTTAACCTTAGCAAACATTAAACATTGCTATAACTCAGTTCTTTTTAGCAACAGTAGTCCCTTGCTACTTCACAGTTCAATTTTCATGGACTCACTCTTGCGGTTTTTCAACTATTGTCAAATTTAATATTACTCACGTGACTGGGACAGTACGAGATAAACAGTTAACGAAAGAAAATACTTCGGTCAGGCGCCGCCATTTTGTAGTTTTCTTTCAATAAGCCTACACTGTTTCACCAGTCCAAAAGAACCACATTACTGAAAAGCCAACACTGCTTCCAGCTGCTGCTTTCTTGTAGTTCTCTTTCAATAAGCCTACACTGTATCATCATTCAAATAACTACATTACCCAGAAGCCAACACTGCTTCCAGCTGCTGCTTTCTTGTAGTTCTCTTTCAATAAGCCTACACTGTATCATCATTCAAATAACTACATTGCCCAGAAGCAGTGGTGGGCATATGAACGCTAGGTAGCGCTAAAGCGCTAATCCGCTTACAGTGGACCTAAACTTTTTGTCAGCGTTTTTGTGAATTGACTAACTTTTATAATTCATAAGCGGATTTGTGCTATTTTTATTTAAAATGCAGTACCGCTAATAACTAATTATCTATCAGTAAAAACCAATAAACTTATTTACAAGCTCTTATGCTGCTTGTTTTACCTTTTTCCCCACCGTAAACAGCAGAGAGGAGGAAGGGTGTGAGGGGGAGGGGGGCAGAGCTGAGAACAGACTCGGATCTACCATGTAGGTAAATGCCTGGGGGTCCCATTTCAGCAGTGGCCCCGGCCCCGCCTCGCCCCGTGCAGTCACCTACATCACTAACATTGATCCTGCTTGTTAATGTACATTTAACATAAAAATAATTATAGTTACGATGAAAACGATCATTAAATACGCAATTAAAAAAACGGTCGATTTCTTTATCCCCCTACTAAAAATGGACTATTCCATCTTGACATCTTCCGGGTCACTCAGAGGTGAACTCGGGGGCTAATTCTGTGGCTACTGTTTGTGCTGGGTACTTGGATAAATCCGTAGAGAACCCCGCTGTTTCAAGCCAAATTAACGCGGCCGGAGGATTTTATTGTGTGTTTTGTGTCGACCATTTGACGGTGAGTCGTTATTTTTATGTATTTTAGTTACTTTTCATTAAATCTGTTGACTACCTATAGACGCTAACTCTGTGTCTGCCTGTTGGTAGTGCTGGGTTACTAATGGATAAATCCGTAGAGAACCCCGCTGTTTCAAGCCAAATTAACGTGGCCGGAGGATTTTATTGTGTGTTTTGTGTCGACCATTCGACGGCGAGTCGTTAGTTTCATGTATTTGGGTTACTTTTATGTATAAATGCGGTGGCGACACACCCGTGTATTTGAGATTTAAACGTGGTTTTAGGGATTAAAAGATCATTCTATTTTTTGTTAATTTCGTGGCCGAATAGAATATATGTACGTAAAGTATTAAATAAATCCTTTGATTTTTGTAATTTCATCCTTTTAGGATCATTTTTGTTACTTTTCAGTTGGCAGTGTAGTGCAAATATTGATAACGCTGCCGGCTATATATAAATATATATATATATATATATATATATAGAAATATATAAATAGCGGATTAGATTAGCTTCCCCTAATTTTCATAAGACATTTGTGCTTTTGAAATTGTGGACCTAAAAAAATTAATAAGCGTTTTAGAAATTGTGGAACTAATTTTTTAATTAGCGTTTCCCAGCACTGCCCAGAAGCCAAAACTGCTTCCAGCTGCTGCTTTCTTGTAGTTCTCTTTCAATAAGCCTACACTGTATCATCATTCAAAGAACTACATTACCCAGAAGCCAACACTGCTTCCAGCTGCAGCTGTCTTGTAGTTCTCTTTCAATAAGCCTACACTGTATCATCATTCAAAGAACTACATTACCCAGAAACCAACACTCCTTCCGGCCGCTGCTTTTTTGTAGTTTTCTTTCAGTAAGCCTACACTTTATCAACATTCAAATAACTACATTACCCAGAAGCCAACACTGCTTCCAGCTGCTGCTTTCTTGTAGTTTTCTTTCAATAAGCCTACACTGTTTCACCAGTCCAAAAGATCCACATTACTGAGAAGTCAACACTGCTTCCAGCCACTGCTTTCTTGTAGTTCTCTTTCAATAAGCCTACACTTTATCATCAGTCAAAGAACTGCATACCCAGAAGCCAACACTGCTTCTGGCTGCTGCTTTTTTGTAGTTTTCTTTCAGTAAGCCTACACTTTATCAACATTCAAATAACTACATTACCCAGAAGCCAACACTCCTTCCGGCCGCTGCTTTTTTGTAGTTTTCTTTCAGTAAGCCTACACTTTATCAACATTCAAATAACTACATTACCCAGAAGCCAACACTGCTTCCAGCCACTGCTTTCTTGTAGTTCTCTTTCAATAAGCCTACACTTTATCATCAGTCAAAGAACTGCATACCCAGAAGCCAACACTGCTTCTGGCTGCTGCTTTCGTGTAGTTTTCTTTCAGTAAGCCTACACTTTATCAACATTCAAATAACTACATTACCCAGAAGCCAACACTGCTTCCAGCCACTGCTTTCTTGTAGTTCTCTTTCAATAAGCCTACACTTTATCATCAGTCAAAGAACTGCATACCCAGAAGCCAACACTGCTTCTGGCTGCTGCTTTCGTGTAGTTTTCTTTCAGTAAGCCTACACTTTATCATCAGTCAAAGAACTGCATTACCCAGAAGCCAACACTGCTTCCGGCTGCTTCTTTCTTGTAGTTTTCTTTCAATAGGCCTATACTGTAAGGCCAGTCAAAACAACTACACTACCCAGAAGCCAACACTGCTTCCGGCTGTTACTTTCTGCCAAAATAGAGGTAAAGTTTTGATCCAATCCAAACCTGACTAAAAAGTTTGGTCTTTATTCATAAAATCAAAAAAGGCGTTCAATACAGGACTTAGTGACTTAGACATAGACATAGTGACTTTGGCGCTCAGTGGACGCTGAGAGCCGTACAGAACTGACCAGAAATTGGACCCGAACCATGTCCAGCCTCATCTGTCAATCTGAGAGCTACTTGCCGACCCAGGGCGCGTTTTGGGTGGGGAGGTGTTGCCTGGAGGTCCGATGTCTTCTTCAGAGCTCAAATTGACTTTTTTCATCTTTGGATTACAAATGTACTGTATTTGGACTTGATCGGGACATTTGTGTGATTTTGTGCTGGCTCTCCAAAATTCTGCATCTGGTGCTAAACAGCTGCACAGAGCCGATCAGAACCAGACCATAACCAGACCAAGGCTGGTGAGTACCCATATACAATTTTGCAGTAGCTACTGTACAGTACATATACGTGGTGTGTTTGTGTGTTCGTGTATTACACTTATGTCGACTGATGATATAGCTTAGTGTGTTTGTGTATTACAGTTAGAAAAATTAAGTAGAATTATTCATTTTGTGATGTAGTTTGTGTATTACAGTTAGAAAAATTAAATAGAATTATTCATTTTGTGATGTAGTTTGTGTATTACAGTTAGAAAAATTAAGTAGAATTATTCATTTTCTGATGTAGTTTGTGTATTACAGTTAGAATGATGTAGTTTGTGTATTACAGTTAGATAAAATAAGTAGAATTATTCATTTTGTGATGTAGTTTGTGTATTACAGTTAGTAAAAGTAAGTAGAATTACAATAGGCCTTCGCAGCGCTTAGCTGCTCGGGCCTAATTATTCATTTTGTGATGTAGTTTGAAGGTTATCATTGGTTGAACAAACTGTGAAATAAGGGGCAGATATAATAAGATTTCATCTTCTTTCTGCTCCTTTCATTTTATCCTACTTGTATTCTTGTATCTGATGAAACTGTCTTGTATTGTTCTTTTAAAATGAATGAATAAACATCAAATCAAATCAAATGTCATTAAAATGATGGTGGTTTAAGACTTTAGAACACTAGAAGAGTGTGGGAAGAGTTTATAAAGCCTTAAAATATATATAAATACTAAAAAATATATAGCAGTACTACTTTGCAGTTCCTCACCTAACGGGGGGGGTGTATGTGGAACGTAACCCCCGCGATAATCGAGGAACTACTGTACATTAAAGTAAAATTTGGACCTGTTAGAACTAAAAAAAAACTAGACAATGTTCAGCCCACAAAGTGGTGTGGATGCTAATCAATCCATGTCTTTTCTGGTTGTAGAGCCACGTTGCTGCAAAATTATTGTAATTTTTCAGAATGAAGTCAATGAACATTAAGTCAAACTTGAAACATAATTTGTATTGTGCACCAACAGCGTCATTTGCCGCCTTTAAAAAGACACAAAGGTTTAGAAACAATGTCATTCCCATGATTTGGGCACATGCTAACACGCTCACGGGCTGTAACAAAATATGGAAACTACTAGGGGAAGTTGCCGCAGGAAACCGTGCGGCAGACGCACTTCCTATAGCACGTGCAACACACTGTGGCTCGGCCCACGCAGATGGGGCTGCACAAGTGGACTCATACAGGTTCAGATCTGAGAGAACAGACGAGGAAGTAGAATGAAATTACATCTAAACGCGTTCTCGGGACATACACAGGTACACAGGACACTTGTACTTTCTGTTGAGTTTCCTGGATACCCGTACACAAAAGTAGGCAAGCAGAATGCGTCATTTGCTCTAAATCCATCAATTTACCTTTAATCAAACACAATCATCAATATTATGTGCGGTTGCCTGGAAACAGTAGGATGAGTGCGTGTGAGAATAGACAGACCAGGAGTCATCCTTTTGGCAAACGCTTCAGTGCATGGAGACAGACGCACACATTGATGCGAACATCTACTTGCTTCTGCAGGATTCCAGGATGGATTGACTTAGAAAGACTTCTGTAGGTTTACATGAACCTTTCGGAGCTGACGTGAGACCCACTGACGCCAGTTAGGACTGTCAATGCCTCTGCAAAGATTGGTCATTATGCATGATCAAGTGCAATATGAAGGAGTTGTGCTCAGAGTGTGCACAGTGAGAGATGCTCAGCTGGTTGTGTTTAACTGAACACCCTGAGGGGTGAACAAACTTCAAGACAGACAATACATTTAAAGTGATTTTATTTACAGCACATCAGGAGCCCTGAGGAGCGAGGACACGAGTTAGATGATGTTTTCCAAGAGGAGGATGATGTTGTTGGTAGATTTCAGATCTTATTGTAGGTTGGGTAGTAGTGCGTGTGGTTGGAAGGCAGCTGCGCGGAGACACAAGAGATTTCCAGGGGTTCTTCAAAGAAGTCCAGGTACAGGTAGTTCACGAGGAGAGATACTGTAAATAGCAAAAGGAGCACAGGTAAGTCTTTCTCAAGGCTCATAGGATACAAAAGGGCTAGAAGCACCACGACCACAGGCAGGTAATGCTTCAGCGGCGAGGAGAAGTCATCTACTGCCTTTTATACTCCGTCTCGTTAAGATTATCTTCAGGAAATGTTGGCGCCATCTAGTGTCTTCAGAGCAGCAGGAACTAACAGGAACTCCCACACAGCTACTGCCGTTTGAAACTCAGCTCAGTCTCTGTAAAACTGACCGAGTCCTAGCTGTTTTTCTGTCGGCTTGTGGTGATTAGCTTTAGCTGCCTTCTTGAACTAGAGTCACTCCAGAGGCTGATGAACTGTAGCTGTACAATGTTCTGAGAGTTTCATTAAAACCCATGAAGAGTTTCATGAACTGTTTTACTGACAAACAGGATTGACTTCAATGGTTAGTAGTAGGGATGCACAATATTATCGGCATGGTATCAGCCGATATTAGCGATAAAGTTAAATATTGGATATTGACCATTCCATCAAAATAACGCACCGATAGGCTTCTGGTTTAAGTTCATTTTTAATTTAAGAAACTACTATTACTATTAATGCACAACTACTAATGTGCTTTTCACTTGTCGCTTGTGAACAGGTTGCGTTTAGTTGTGAAAATTATCAAATTTGCACTGTTCGAGTGTTGTCATTGCGTTAGCGAGAATTTGACGTTAATCCAAGTTGAAGTGTTTCATCATGTTCAGCCCCTTTTTGGCATCTGCATTTGGTAGCAGGTCATATTGACAAAGTCCATGCAGAATAATGTATTTTAATTCCACAGCAGAGAAA
>JBBPBX010002755.1:43616-58512 GCA_038048925.1 Garcialebias charrua | reverse complement strand
AAGGCAACAAAATAGTGGCAAAAGTTGGCCGATGCTGATATCACAGCAGGATTTGATTTCTGGTCCTTGCCAGACACAGCCTTTGTTCTTCCTTTGCTGAAGGGAGGTGACCCCACCTCACTGAACAACTATCAACCAATCTCTAAACTCTGCATCTTAGCCAAGGTTCTAGAAAAACTGATAAACTCTCAAATCAAAAAGTATTTGGACTCATTTAACATCTTACCTCTCCATCAATCTGGTTTCAGGAAACAACATAGCACAACGACTGCTTCACTGAAGGTTCTTAATGACGTTGTTGAAGCATTGGATGCTAAGAATTATTGTGCTGCACTTTTCTTAGACCTGTCAAAGCTTTTGACACTGTGGATCATAACATCTTGTGTCATAAGCTCTCAGAAATCGGTTTCTCAGATCACACCATTGGTTGATTGACCGGAGGCAATTAGAGCTGTCATAGGGCCGGAAATCCACGGCCCTACCCTACCCGAGCCCTTAGTTTAATTACCCAAGCCCGAGGGAGCCCGCTCATTTCCTAGAAATCACCGCCCGACCCGACCCTACCCGATAAAAAAAAAAAAAAAAGTGCGGCAACTTGTTCCGCCGCAGATGAGAGCAGTGTACGGACGTGAGCGTGCACCTGACGCACGTCAGCTGGTGACATCATTTTGAGCTTGTTAAAGTTAGGCCACAGAAATAATGCAACTCTGTGCAAGTCGTGGATAATAATTTTGCGCTCCAGCACTTCTGCATGTCTGCGGCGCAGAAACGCCTGCTGCGGAGAGTCTGTGTGTGAGGACTGGCAGTGTTGCTTCAGTAACCGTGTTTCCATCAAGGTTTCTAGGTGCGCATTTTGAAGTATCGCAGCAGAAAAGCTTAATGGAAACGGCAAAATCCGTATTTACTTTCTCAAGTTCGCCAAAAAGTTTATACGCTCGCTTGAGGTGGTTTTTGGGATGTTCGAAAATGAGCAGATGCGCACAGCGACAGATGGAAACACATTTGCCGACTCGTGCTGCCGAAGCGAACATTCACGTCACGTGACTGATCAGCTGTTTCCGCTCCGGACAACATGTAACATCGCTAAAACTAGTTTGTATGACAGAATAAATACAACTCGACCGATAGCAACACGTACCTGAAATATTCTCTCCATTTTGACGAGATGTGTGGCCAGGTTCTGTTTTCAACTGCTACTTCCTGTTTACTGTAGACATGCGCAGTGCTCACGTCTGACGTAATGACGCTGACGTCTGACGTAATGACGCTGTGCGTGGCTTGGTAGATGCGCTTCAAGCCAGCAGATGGAAACACTTCTGCTTCGCATTAATTTGTATTTACATATTTGCGAGATTTCAAAAATTAGCTCAAAAATCGAAATGAAAATGGATGGAAACACAGCTACTTTCTCATTCCAGACAGAGACAAACCAGGTTGATGGTGGGATATTTGTCACCCTCCAGTTCTCTCTGTGCACGGTAAAATGGTTCGAGAAATGTCACTAAAAAGTCCAGCATGTCGGGGGAGACGCTGTCCAGGCGCGCCTGCTCTCCGCGAGCCTCCATCTTCTCACACAGCTCATTGTAAATATCTAGCACGAGTTGCGCAATTTAGTGGCTGCGCTGCGGTTTTCACCATCTAAATTCACTCTATTAATTATTTCCTCATCAGTAAACTTACTGCCTTATATTCTTTACAAGCAGATTAAAACAATTTTATATTGTGTGCATTTTTATTTAGTTTTGTTTGTGCTGTATGATTAAAAAAAACCACATCAAAGCCCGAGCCCGACCCGGCCCGCCAATCAAACGCAAAAATATGGCCCTACCCTACCCGAAGTCGGGTAGGGCTCGGGTAGGGTAGGGCTCGGGCGAAGAAACGACACCTCTAGAGGCAATGTGTTCAACATAATGGTACTTCTTCAAGTTAAGAAAGTTCATTCTCAAGAATGATAACATTCTTCAAGTTATCTAACTGTCAACAACGGTGT
Source organism: Garcialebias charrua (assembly GCA_038048925.1). Classification (NCBI taxonomy): domain Eukaryota; kingdom Metazoa; phylum Chordata; class Actinopteri; order Cyprinodontiformes; family Rivulidae; genus Garcialebias; species Garcialebias charrua. The sequence goes on along the minus strand of JBBPBX010002755.1, from coordinate 56,522 downwards.
ACCACAAGACTCAGTCTTAGGACCCACCCTCTTCACTATCTGCATAGGTAATGTAGGTCAGAACATCCCTCATGCATTTCTATGCTGATGACACTGTTGTTTATTGTTGAGCTAAAACAGTTGCTATGGTTTTCCAGCTTTGGCAATTTGCTTTTGACATTATCCAGTCAGATTTGTTCCGTCTCAAACTTGTACTAAACGCCGACAACACCAAAGGGATGTTATTTTCAAACAGGAAGTCAGTCCCAGCAGTTCTTCCTTCTCATTTTATCTTTGAATGGTGTCCCTATTGAGCTTAGCCTGGCCCTCGCCTTCCTGCACAGCTCCGCTCAATTCTCATTACCCTTCACTGCTCAGTCTGGGACTTCTCCCATAGACAACGATTTCTCCGGTAGATTTTTGACCGGACCAATCAGAGAACAGAAGGGGCGGAGTTTTTGGCCCCTAACCCACGCCCCCACCTGTCCCAGCGCGCAGCCAGCGAGCATTCGCATGTTCTCATTCAAAGCGATGCAAAGCGATGCAGGACTGTTTTATATGTGACACAAATGTATTAAATTCCCCTTCTTAATCCCTTATCTGGAGTTTTCTTTTGTTTTTTTGCCAAAAATCAAGTGATCGCTCCCTCCTCCTCCTCCTCCTCTCTCTCCGCTGAGTGCAAAGAATAAGGAAATGACTGAGGTTGTCACGAGAGAAAAAAACTCGGGTTTTACGTTGTTGCCCGAGTCCCTGCATATTTTCTGGTCTTCTGGTGTGCTGGACCAGCGCTACATGGTTTTATTTTATTTTTTCGAACGTTTTATTAACATATAAACACAGAATATGCAGCGGCAGCAAGAGAAAATGCAGCAGGAGGCGGAGCTGAAGTCAAGTTCGGCAGAGCACAGAGGGGGAGGGAGCAGAATGCTTTCCCTGTTCAAAATTTTTCTAAGATCCAATGGTTTTGTTCCTCAGGCAGAGGCCACGCCTCCAGCAAGAATCGTTTCTCTATCCACCTTATTCCTGAAGGTGTCACTGTAGAAGCGATAATGTGCCGTACTTCCGTTTGACCCCGGAAGTAGAATTTTTGCATTGGCTCCTCGTTGTTTGCTTGCTAATCTGCGCGCATCGTAGAAGTTCTGTTGAAGTTCTGTTTTCTGTTATTTCGAGCTAATATTGTCACGAAGATGTCTTGTGGAGCTCTGGTACCTGTTGCGCTGTTCATGGCTGTATGAATAATCACACGAAGCTGAATTTGTGGCTGCAACTAGTGTGTGTTGAACATGCTCCGAAAACAAAAACCTGCATCCTTCTTTGTGGCTGGGCTACGAGAAACCACCTGAAAAAAGACTCTGTATCCTCCAGATGATCGAGAACACCAGGGGCCTCATGTATCAACCATGCGTGCGCACAAAAACATTGCGCACGTCACTTTCCACGCAAAGTGGCGTATGTATCAAATCTGATATGAACGGGAATACCTGCGCATTCACGTACAAATTCACGGATGCTCCCCTGCTTGCGTACGCACGTTTCTGTGGTTATATTTCCTTTGGCGACACTTACAGGTGCCGCTGTGAAACTGAAGCCCCACAGTCTGTGGTTGACTTTAAGAGCGGCTCGAAGACCTTTCTTTTCAACCGAGCATACTTTACTCCTCATGATTCTACTTTTGATCTTAGTTGATACTGTTGTTGATTTTAATTGTTTTATTATTTGTCTTATTGACATTCAAATATGTTGCACCTTGTAGCACTTTGAGATTTCCATTAATGAAAAGTGCGTTATAAATTGAATTCATAATTATTATTAATATTATTATTATTATTAACTGTTCATGATGTGAAAATGATTAATATTCCCTCCAAACACACGATTAACAAGTATTACATCCACATGACGCAGTGAAATAAAGCACGCGCAAAGTTGTGCCAAAAATAAATTTAACAGGAACGGATTCATTCAGCCTTACTGGAGGTTATGATAAATAGTGTAACACGCAGAGCATTTATTTAGAAACAGCTATAATTTTCCGATCTAGGATATGGCTTATCAGCCGTTTTCAGAAATAATAATTTTTCAGTTTGGCACTGCTGCGCTCTGGGTGGAATAGTGCATCACGCGTGCATACAGAAGCAGCGGTCAAACTGTTCCCGAGCTATGAGGGAGCTGCAGGTCGATCGGGACTGTGCAGTCCAGTCCACACAAAGCCGGATCATGTCCAATAGAATGGTCTCATCCATATGTTTCCAAAGGCTGAGTGGTCGCGCTTTGGAGCGCGCGCGCACCCTCACCGGTGTCGACACGGCAGCTGGAGGTGTTTCATTATCTGCGTTTATTGTAGATTCCCCCAAAATGACACGTGAAAGTACACCTTGTTATATAACTTGTAGGAGAGTAAAAGCTTCACAGACAGACTGCGCACAGGGCTGCGGAGGGAGCAGCGTCTGGAGACGCCAACATCACGTCATGTCATGAAATGTCTCCACCAAGACGCACAGACTCGTTTCTTCACATCATCTACATAAACAAAGATCTATGTTCTAGCAGACATCCAAGTAAGTTCCTCTGTGTTTACAGTAATAATGGTAATAAACTCGTGCGCAAAGTTAATATTTCCACACAGAATGAATGAATGAGCCGGTTCGCGCACCACAGCAGGGTGCGCGAACCGACACACAATCACTCGTTCTTTGCATGATGAACACATTTTATTACTATTCTTACTTAGGATGTTTGTCCTCACTCATATTATATTAAAATCATTATATTCCCGAATCTAGAAATCATTTCTGATCGCGCAGGGATCAAACAAACATGTCCTTCACACATGCAGGAAGTAATTTGCATCTGTTTAACATATGTAAATGAAGGCGTGTCAGGGGAGGTGTCTCACGTGCGCTCAGTTCCACGTCAATTGTGTTGTACATAAGGAATGTGCGTGGATTCAGGTGTACGCACAGTTTGATAATTCTGGATTTTTTTGTGCGTGGACACTTTTCTGGATTTGTCCGTACGTGACTTTTCAGTAAGAAATCTACGCAAGTCTTTGTACATGAGGCCCCAGGTATGATTTAAGAGACAGCTTTTAGTGTTATGATTTTATGTAGTCAGTGATTAAATGATACTAATATTTTCGTTCATAACTGGCAAATAAACACACGCACCTATATGTATGCTGTGTGTGCGTTTATTTATACATATCTATCTATATATCTATATATATATATAATATAGGTGTGTGTTTATATATATATATATATATAATATAGGTGTGTGTGTGTGTGTGTGTGTGTGTGTGTTCATAAATGAACCCTAAAGTTTGTATACTGTACTTTTACTTTCAGATGGGCTTGATGAGAGTGTGGAGCTGCTCAACACCACCAGTCACATGCAGCATGACTGTTGGAATGTGGATTGACATAATGTCAGAACAAACCAACAACCTTATTCTATGGTTGCCCCGTGAAACAATTAAAGCAACATGTTTTGCAGAAAGCTAAAAACTTGGACTCCAGAAGTGAATCATACATGCAAATAACACTGTGAAATATTTATTGGCTGTTTCTCCCTCTGGAATAATCATGTTTATTTCAGATGCTTATGGTGGTAAATGCAGTGACAGGTATATAACACAGAACTCTGGGTTTCTGGACTATCTGCGTGCTGGAGATCAGGTGATGGGTGATCGTGGTTTCACAGTGAGGGACCTGCTGCAAGAGCTATGGTGTCAATGTAATCGTTCCAGCATTCACACGCAAAGGATGCCAGCTTATTTCAAGTGAGAAGTGAGAAGACATTAAATGTAAACATTTTTCTCAAACATGTACAGTACTGGTGTACTTGCTGTAAACGTAACACAACTCAACATGTTTTTTAAAGGATGCAATGTTAACTATATTACATTAGAAAAGTATTTGCTAAAATGATTCATTTGTTATGTACAATAGTTGACTGTTAACCTTCTTACAAGGTTAGGTTTTTGTGTGCACTATATCAGTTAATTTTGGATTAAACTACTGTTTCTATCTAAATGTCACTTTTGTCATTATCAAGTTTTTAAAGATCGTTTCCTGTCTATTTCATTATTTGTTTTCATTTACTGTATTTTATTAAAAGTTCTCAAGGTGCTTCATTTGTGAATCAGTAAAGTCTTTGTCAAAAGAAATGTCAAGCTCCAGGTGCTCAGTTGGTGTCCAGATAAACATCTTGCAGCTCAAAAGTCCAAAGCAACATCATTGTTAGCTGGACCTGGAGATGTGTAGTTTTAATGCTTAGACTGGGCTTTATGTTTGTTTAAATAAAGTGTCCCAGCTCTCTTAACATAACAGGACCAACCTTGTTAATGTGAAGATACTAATAAGCTTCAGAGCTTTTCAGATTGCTCATCGCTTCGCCATCTGAAGCAACTGTCAAAGTAGCTAAGTATGCTAGTAGCTAAACATGCTAGTCTACGTTATTTTCGGCCACTTCAAGTCGTCCTCCCACCCCTCAACAGCTGTAGGTAGCGGTAAAACAATATCTCCACATTTGAGTTGTGATAGTTTATGTTCCCACATATTTTATGACCTAAAACCTCTGACGAAAACCGGTTAGCGCGTTGCTAGCGTGTAACAAAAGTGCCGGTTCTGACTTTCAGCGGAAGTCGTTCACATAATTCGCGCAAGGCATCATGGGGCGTAGGAATAAGGTGGATGGAGAAAGTCCAGACCCTAGTCCGAAGCGAAGTGAAGGACAAGGGTCTGGCTTTAACCAGGCTATATTGAGTTTGTTGATTCCTGCAAATATTTGGGTACCGGTATCTTGGTCGATTCACATCTCTGTTTTAAGCTCCACATGGAAAACTTGGTAAGGAAACTGAAAGTTGAACTGGGTTTCTTTTTCAGAAACAGATCCTGACTAACTCTGAATGCTAGGAAATGTCTTGTAACTTGTAACTGTGACTTTCCTCTGCTCCATTAATTACGGTGACATTATCTACATGAATGCTCCTAGCACCTTGCAGATGTTGGATGCTGTCACAGTGCATTAAGATTCATAACTGGCTATAACTACCATACCCCTCACTGCACCCTGTATTCACTGGTTAACTGGACATCATTAACTTCACACAGACTGTCTCACTGGTACATTTTCATCTTTAAATCACTTCTTGGTCTGTTGCCTTCATACATCTCCTCCTACATGTCTCTGCGTGAGTGAAGCTACATTGTACGCTCTCAGGACATTATTACATGTAGTGTGCCCTCAGTGAGGACTGAACTAGGTAAAAGGGCCTTCTCCTACTCCTCTCCTGTTTCCTGGAATATCTTGCAAAAAGATCTGCAGCTCTGACCTTGACTTATCTAAGTGGCTTCAAACACCTGCTATGTTCATGGCAAAAACTAATGCAGACATGTTCCTGTTTTTAGTATTTTATATTGCTTTATAATGTAGCTGTATTTGTTTGTTTTTTTTACATAATTTTCTTCCATTTATTGTTATTTTCAATTTATGTGCCTTCTTTTATGATTGTCTACTGTTGTCATCATTCTGTGTTAAAAACAGGTCTCTCTTCTAAAAGAGTCCTCGAGGCTCAGTGAGACTAACCTGTATAAATAAGTATCCTGATGCATGCTCAATATAAATTCAACCTGAAGAGACTCACAAAACGAGAGAGGCCGCGAAGGAGGCAAAGAGTCGCCGGATGGAACCAGCTCGGCGAGGGACCCCAGCTGGGCAGAGGTGAGACCGGACGCCGGGCAGATGCCCCTAGACTGCAGGTATGCAGACGGAGAGTAGGGAACGGGGTGCGAGGCGTGCCGAGAGCTCCGACGGGTGGGAGCAGGGGGAGAAGGACCAGCGGTGGCCGGGATGAGCATAGATATATTATATCTATGGGGATGAGGACCGGGGAGTTCCCGGAGGCGCAGGAATCGACGTCAGACATGGCGAAGTCGAACGTTGAAATTGAGCGAGGGCGAAAGGTGAAATTGAAAACACGAGACGAGAACTAGACGAGCAGAACACGACTAGACTGGCAACGGGCAAACAGGAAGAGCTGAGGAAAGGGCGCCTTATATCCAGGTGGACAGTTGATGAGTGATTCGATGCAGCTGTGAGTCCTGCCATTGTTGAATTTGCGTCTTCCACTTCATTATATGTATCAATTTTCATTCATTCATTCATTCATTCAACTTTTATTTATACAGGCTAGCCTCGTTGAGCCACGGGGACTCATTTACAAGAGGGACCTGTCTCACTCACACCCAGGGTCAATTTAGAGTAAAGGCTGAATGAATATAAACGCCTGATATTTTAACAAATTGGACCGATATCAGAGTTGAAACAAGTCACTGAGCATCGATGGAGTCTTTCAGACGTGGTGTAGGAGAATTTTATATGGATCAAGGCGTCCCATATGCGTGACATGGCATGACTCAGGGACGACTGTGAAATATTAAACCTGTCCGCCTGCTCCCTCTGAAAGACTGCGATTGTGAGAAACCCTATAGTGTGGTGAGGACTTGAACTGGCACTGGCACATAGCTCCGCCTGTTTTCCTTTTGTAACACTGGGGCCCTGATCCCTGAAAACTTGCTCCCGCTGAATTCTTTCATTAATGACGGCCTCCAACTGTGCCAAAACGACTCTTGTTCCAGAATTATGCACAACTTTACACATCTATTTATGACAATGTGTCATTGTCCACGTCTTGATGAGCAATCAGACTTGTTTTGAATTTTCATGTTGATCAGACACGGATTTCTTTTCAGTGAGAATGGAAGTGCCCCTTAAACAATTCACAAGTATTTACAGCACATCAGCCGTCTGTTGTCCTCTGACTGAGAAAACTTTACACTTTAAATTGTAGTGAAATGTTTCAGTGTCTAAAGTTATGAGGTCCTTGAGGTACACAACCAGTTGATGCAATGATGATTAAACTACAAAGCTGTTTGGAAGGTGCCAAACGGGACCTTTTCGTCATCCTGATGAAGATAAGCCCAATGTCTGTGTTCTCATGAGTTCCAACCTGCGTGTATGTCTAATGTTAAATGACTACCATGATGGGTAGATCAAATGTGCAGGGTGACATTTCTACCTTCCAGTTGTTTATGTTTATTTTTATGTTTATTAAATTTGTTCATTTTTTTACAAAAGAAACAATACAAGACAATCTCATAAATGATAATGTACAAAATATTAAAAAAATGAAAGGTAGCAGAAAAAAGAATAAATCTTATTATATCTGCCCCTTACTTCCAACAATCAGATTAAACAACAATAATCAACCATGTAAACAATAATAATCTTCAACCAACTTTTTCCAACAATCAGATTAAACAATAATAATCTTCAACAACAGTACAAAATGACTAACTCTTTCTAATTTTCTAACTAATACAATACACATTTTCTAACTAATACAATACACATTACGCTATTTCATATATATATTTTTAACACATTTGTTTTGATCATTTTCTTAAATGTAAACATTGACTTGGCATTTTTAACTACATTCTCCAAGCCATTCCATAATCTAATTCCCTGGATTGAGGTAGAACGTCCCTTCAAACTAGTTCTGAATTGTGGTTTTACAAACATCTCTGTCCCCTTAAGATTATAACAACTTTGTCTTTTAACAAAATGCATTTGGATATTTAAAGGTAATGCATTATTTTGAGCCCTATACATAACTGATAAAATATTATAGTCTACCAAATCATGGAACTTCAATAACTTCAGTTGATAAAATAATGTACTTGATGGATGACGGTAATGTTTTCTAGTGATAATTCTTACAGCTCTTTTCTGTAATACAAAAATAGGCTTTGTGATTGTTTTACACGCATTCCCCCAAACATCAATACAATAGATTAAGTGTGGAACAATGATTGTGTTATACAACAAATACAGAGCTTTATCATTCAATAGGTCTCTGACTTTGTACAGTACTGCAATCGATTTAGCTATTTTTATTCTTACAGAATTTATGTGTTGTTTCCATGTCAGTTTGTCATCAATGATAACACCCAAAAACTTCACCTCACTCACTCTACAAATCTCAACACCCTCAATTTTGAGTGGAACATCAACAGTTTTCTTTTTATTACCGAATATCATGTAATTAGTTTTTTCTAGATTTAATGATAATTTATTTATTTTAAACCAAGTTTGTATCTTGACAAATTCTGTCTTTATCAATTCCAACATTTGTTCTATATCTTCACCTAAACAGAAAAAAGTGGTATCATCAGCAAAAAGTACACATTTAAGGAGTCCTGACACATTTACCAAGTCATTCACATATAAAATAAAAAGCTTTGGTCCAAGTACAGAGCCTTGGGGAACTCCACATGTGATATTACAGAGGTCAGATCTTACATCATTTATTTGTACAAATTGTTTCCTATCTTTCAAATAGCTAGATACCCACTGTAATGCTGGTCCTCTAATACCATATTTGTTCAATTTTTCAAGGAGAATGGTGTGATCAATAGTATCGAATGCTTTTTTTAAATCAACAAAAATACTGACACAATATTGTTTTTGATCGACAGCAGTAGTTATTTGTTCCATTAATTCCATGAGAGCCATTGATGTAGAGTTTTTTGCTCTAAACCCATACTGACTGTTGCTTAGAATATTTTGTTTATCTATAAATTGATCTAGTCTGTTTACAAATAGTTTTTCAAGAATTTTTGAAAACTGTGGTAACAAGGATATAGGTCTATAATTGTTGAACACACATTTATCACCATTTTTAAAAAGAGGAACTACCTTAGCTACTTTCATATTATCTGGAAATATTCCTGTTGAAAATGATAAATTACATATATATGTAAACGGCTCAATAACATGGCTCATTATGTCCTTTACAAACATCATATCCATGTCCACCCAGTCTTTTGATCTCTTGTCTGTAAGATTTTTTACTACATTCATTATTTCCTCTTTGTTAGTTCCATTTAGAAAAATACTATTTGCACAACCTGTAATTGAGTGGATCACATTTTTATCTACTTTTGGTATTTTAGCTGCAAGGCTTGATCCAACATTCACAAAATATTGATTAAATCCATTTACAATTTCATTTTCATCATGAATTTCATCGTTGTCTTTTACAAAATATTTTGAAATACCAGTTTTTGCTTTATGATTCTTCAGGACACTATTCATTACTCGCCATGTTGCTTTCATATCACCATTACTTTTATCTAATAATTTACTATAATATTCTTTCTTATGTTTCCTTATAATCCCTACTAATTTATTTTTATACTTTTTATATTTTTCTTCAGCGCTCTGACTTCGCAATTTCAAGAAACATGAATACAAATAATTCTTTTTTTACAAGCATTTCTCAACCCTTTTGTCATCCATGGTTGATCAATCGTATTTCTCTTTGTGTAATTTGTTTGCACACAATTCTTTTCATACAGAGCTTCCAAGATATTCATAAACTCATCATATGCTCTGTTCGCATCATCAACATACACATCATTCCAGTCTTGTTTATCTAGATCCTCTTTCAATTTTTCCAAAACTTTTTTTGACGTGTTTATGATCTTTTTCTTCATTGTGACTGCTTTTGTGATGCTTTGATCATTTTTATAGATTGTGAAAACTGGTAAATGATCACTTAAGTCGGTCGTTAAGATACCACCTATCACGTCCCCATTTGTTATATTTGTGAAAATATTATCAATTATTGTGGCACTATGAGTTGTAATTCTTGTTGGCTTTGATATCAATGGATACATATTTAAACTGTACATTGAGTTTATAAATGTGCTTATGTTATTTGAATCTGTTTTATTTCCCATATCAAGGTTAAAATCTCCACACAAAAAAAACATTTTTATTAAAACTCTTCTCCATTAGCTCCAAGATTTTATCCGTGAATATTTCTATATTTGCTCAATTGTTGGTGAAGTCAAAAGAGAAGATTTTTCTCTTGTATGCCTGACGGCTGTAGAGAGTTACGGCTACTTGTAACAGGCACAGAAGTTCAAGATGGGCGGCCATTCTTAAAATAGGGAGAGTGGAAGATTTACTAAGAATCAGGGGCGTGCAGAGCCCACTAAAGGGGCAGGTGCTCAAAAAAAAAAAGGGGGCACATCTAACCGCATTTTAGGACAGAATATTAACAAAGTCACATAGCTTTCAGAGTTAAATAAACAATGATAAATTACAAAATTGTGAGATATACTATCAAAGCTTAGGAAAACCTCTACATAGAACATACAACTACTGTATCCATATGTAAAATATTTTATTAGTAATTTCTTTCTGCAGGTCTACTTTGTTATAGGAAAGCATTGCAATATTCAAACCTGCGATTTAGCAAGATATGTAAATCAGAGCTACAACACCAGACATATTTTGTCTTTACAGAATTACACTAATAAAAATGTAAACAAGGGCACAATGCAACTTTTTAGTGTACTGTAATCTATAAAAGAAAGAGCTGCCTGGTTTGCTACACTTGCAGTGGAGATGAAGATGGTCCATTCAGAAAAGCAGAGCTGCATCAAACTTTAATGTGGAACTGCAGAAGAAAACTAAACAAAAGCAAAAATTGAGTTGTTAATGCATGTCACCATGAAAAAAGCCTACTGAGACTAACTGACCACCAAAATTTAGACCTACTGTATATCTCTATTTGTGTCTTAGTGTATTTGTAAGTACCTATATACCTTTTCTTCAATCTTTCCTCTTCTTTTTTCTTGTCAGTTTCTCTTTTTTCCTCATTGTCTCATCTTCTCTGTGTTGAGTGGAGGCCAATGTCTCTTATTTATTTCGGTCTCTTGCCTTTCTTTCCCCCCAAACTGAATCTAAGATCCAAAATCTTCTTTTCCATCATGGTGAACTGTTTAAAAACAAACTTCCAACTTTTAAGCATTTTTGCTAATTTTGTTCTCTTCTTATTTATTTATTTTTATTCATTTGTCCTCTCTACACTGGCTCCCGGTTCAGTTCAGGATACAGTTCAAGCTGCTGCTGTTTGTTTTCAAAGCTCTGAATGGACTTGCTCCTCTCTACATCTCAGAACTTTTGAAAGTCCATCAGCCTGGCAGAGATTTACGATCTGCCAGTCAACACCTGCTGGAGGTGCCTCGCTCAAGGTACAAACAATGGGGAGACCGGTCATTTTCTGTTGCCGGCCCAAAAGCCTGGAACAGCCTCCCCCTTGAGCTGCGTGCCACCTCTGATCTGACTCTGTTCAAAACCAAACTGAAGACCCACCTGTTCAAAAAAGCTTTCAGTGTGTAACTTTTATTATTTTGTATTTTAGTATGTAGCATTTTTATTTCCATTGCCTTTTTTTATTTCCACTTGTTCAAAAAAGCTTTCTGTGTGTAACTTTTATTACTTGTGTTATTTTAGTATGTAGCATTTTTTTATTTCCATTGCATTCTTTTATTGCTGTTGTTTCTTATTCTATTTTCATTGATTTATTGTTCCTGCTTATTCATCTTTTTATCCTGTTAAGCACCTTGGTCAATGCAAGGCATTGTAGGAAGGTGCTATACAAATAAAGTTTATTATTATTATTATTTTATATTATTTATTCATTTCAGATTTAAAACACAAAGACAATTTACAAACACATGAAAGAAAAAACAAGATATAAAATGAAGGGTAGCAGAAGAAGAAAAAATCTTATATCTGCCCCTTCTTAAAACAACTGTGCAGCAGCAGTTTTCTGTTGGTCATGTCTCGAAAACGTGGGGCCATGCCACCCCCAACGGTAATGCCCCCAAGGGGGGCAGCTCCCCCACTGACCCTAATGTGAATGTGAGGCAGGTCTTATTACTCTGGGTTCATGAGACACGACTCCAGATCGGTTTAACCCCACCCCTACTACTACTGTTGCATTGTGGGGAATGTAGTGTTGGTACATGACCAGAGGGCTTATTATGTTGTTTTTCTTGCAAAAATACAAAAATAATAATAATAAAATAAAATAAATAATTTTAGTACGTTTAGTATACTCTAGTATTTTAGTGCCCTTTGTCACCGATTCTGTTCATAACTTTTATGGACAGAATTTCTAGGCGCAGCCAAGGTGTTGAGAGGATCCGTTTTGGTGACCTTAGAATCGCTTCTCTGTTTTTTGCAGATGATGTGGTCCTATTGGCTTCATCAGTTCGTGATTTACAACTTTCACTGGAGCGGTTTGCAGCCGAGTGTGATGCGGCCGGGATGAGGATCAGTTCCTCCAAATCCGAGGCCATGGTCTTGAGCCGGAAAAGGGTAGCATGCCCTCTCCGGGTCGGGGAGGAGGTCCTGCCCCAAGTGGAGGAGTTTAAGTATCTCGGGATCTTGTTCACGAATGAGGGAAAACTGGAGCGTGAGATCGATAGGCGGATAGGTGCAGCGTCCGCAGTGAAGCGGGCGCTGTACCGGTCTGTCGTGGTGAAGAGAGAGCTGAGTCAAAAGGCAAAGCTCTCAATTTACCGATCGATCTACGTTCCCACCCTCATCTATGGTCATGAGCTTTGGGTTATGACCGAAAGAACAAGATCTCGGATACAAGCGGCTGAAATGAGTTTTCTCCGCAGGGTGGCTGGACTCTCCCTTAGAGATAGGGTGAGAAGCTCAGTCATCCGGGAGGGACTCGGAGTAGAGCCGCTGCTTCTCCACATCGAGAGGAGCCAGTTGAGGTGGCTCGGGCATCTGGTTAGGATGCCTCCTGGACGCCTCCCTGGTGAGGTGTTCCGGGCACGTCCCACCGGGAGGAGACCCAGAGGAAGACCCAGGACGCGCTGGAGGGACTATGTTTCTCGGCTGGCCTGGGAACGCCTTGGGATTCCCCCGGAGGAACTGCTCCAAGTGGCTGGGGAGAGGGAAGTCTGGGCCTCCCTACTTAGGCTGCTACCCCCGCGACCCGACCCCGGATAAGCGGAAGAAGATGGATGGATGGATGGATGGATGGAT
>JBBPBX010002755.1:12673-33186 GCA_038048925.1 Garcialebias charrua | reverse complement strand
TTCCTGGTTGGTCTACGTTCCAACCTTTACCTATGTTTGTGAACTTTGGGTAGTGACTGAAAGAACAAGGTCACAAATACAAGTGGTTGAAATTGGTCTTCTTCGCAATGTGGCTAAATAGAAGACTGCGACAAGTTGAAGATAACACAATTTGCTGGCTTCCTTAGAAAGATAACTTTTACTAACTGGCTACAGGTAGTCCCCGACTTACGAGCGCTCTGACCTACGAGGTTCCGGACTTACGAGCTGGCGAATTTTTGGAAAAAACGCAAAAAATACCGAGTTTTTCTGTGTTTTTTCACCACAGTTCGTTAGCTAAACATGTGGACACACGTTTCCGATCATTTTTATGCACTCGTAAGCAGTTTTTCGATGAAAAACGAGTGTTTGTAGTCGCGCTAGCAAAACCGTTCCAATTTACGAGCGAAATTCCGGACTTACGAGACACGTGGCGGTCGTTCCGAATTACGAGATTTCCGTGTTACGAGCAACTCGTAACGGATCTCGCTCGTAAGTCGGGGACTACCTGTATTTTAATGTATGTGTATGTTTTTGTACAGTGCCCCTGAACGACTTCTGTTATGACTTGATGCCATATCAATAAACTGAACTGAATTCTCCATTAGATATAGGGTGAAACGTTCAGTTATTCAAGAGAGACTCAGTAGAGCGGCTGCTCCTCCATATCAAGAGAGCCAATTGAGGTGGTTTGGGCATCTAGTAAAAAATGCCCCCATGACACTTCCCTAAGGAAGTTTTGCAGGCACGTCCAACTGGGAGGAGACCCAAGGAAGACGCAGTACACACTGAAGAGACTATGTCTCTCAGCTAGCCTGGTAATGTCTTGGAGTCCTCCCAGATGATCTGGAAGAGATGGCTGGATAAAGAGATGCAAGTGCCTCCCTGCTTAAGGTGTTGTCTGCCCACCCAACCCAATTTCAGAACAAGCAGAATATAATGCATGAATGGATATGATATGACAAAGTATATGTTGTTGCACAAGTTGAGTGTGTACCTGTCGTGTGAGGTCAAGTGCTGAGGCCTGGGGAATTGTACTGTACATCTGTCCAAGCATTTCACTGAGCTGAGAAACCATGGGAGCAAAGTCATGCAGCAGAGTCTTCACCGACCTCTCAAAGATGGCACACACTGCCTACAGGACATAAAAATGTATATACACTGAAATGGGCACAGTACAAACATATCAACTATGAGAATAATTGGCTAACACAGCATACCTCTACGACCTGCGAGTCATTGAGCCACTTGCCGAGTACTGTCTGAATAAGGGCAAAAACTTGTTGCAAAACCACCACCACCTAATCATAAAAACATACATTAAACAAAGTACCGTCAATGAAAAGTCAACAAAATATAAAGTTACACTGCAATAACATGTACACATGGATTTAAGTCTATCATCCGAATTACTATGATTGTGTTTCAGAGTAAGATTTTTCTGGTGCCTCCAGATCACGTTAATAAATGTATCTAATAGTAGAGACAGTATAGCATGGTGTTGTTGTTAAAAAATTGAACACAAAGCCCCAAAAATCATTAAACATTTAAATTATATTAACCTGGATTGTACTGTGTTATAAAACGATCATACATAAATATTGCATATTATCCATCATAATAAACTGTCCAGTCCTGCTTAAAAGAATGAGAATGGTAGGTGGTGACTGACCGGATTTGGACCAGGTGGAAGTGGGGCTGTTTTGACAGGTGGCGCAGAACAATCAGCTGACTCATCATCTTGCTTGCTAATGTCAAGAGTGGTGAACAGATTAGAAAGCAGCCCCAGGATGTGAATGATCGCCAGCTTATTGGAGGGATTAGGCTGAAAGAAGAAGGGGAAAAAATTTTAACTGGGAAATTACTTAACAAGATGACTGTACTTTGTTGGAAGAGGAAAGTAAAGGGAGACAAAATAAATAAATAAAACGGAACTGCGAGCAATTATTACTAGAGTCTAAGCGACTTGACTCATGACAACCCTGGCACATGTCGTCCCCACAACTCTGTCAACCTTGTGTACCACAGACTTGTGGTATGATGAAAAGTAATTATGAGGTGTATTGAAAGCCTTAAAGTCTCAGGAGCGATCTGTGCCAGTATGCGTGTGTACAAGTGCTGATCATAAAATTAGAATAGCATGAAAAAGTTTATTTCAGTAATTCCATTCAAAAAGTTAAACTTACATATAGTCATTCATTACACAGAGACTGATAGATTTCAAATGTTTTTTTTATTTTAATGTTGATGATTATAACCGACAACTAATGAAAACCCCAAATTCAGTATCACAAAATTAGAATATTGTGAAACGGTTAAATATTGAAGACACCTGGTGTCACACTCTAATCAGCTAATTAACACAAAACACTTGCAAAGGCCTTTAAATGGTCTCTCAATCTAGTTCTGTTGGCTACACAATCATGGGGAAGACTGCAGACTTGATAGTTGTCCAAAATATAACCATTGCCACCTTACACAAAGAGGGCAAGACACAAAAGGTCATTGCTAAAGAGGCTGTCTGTTCACATAGCTCTATGTCCAAGCACAATGCAAAGGCAAAGGGAAGGGAAAGGAACGGAAGAAAAATTATATAAAATGATAACCGCACCCTGGAGAGGATTGTGAAACAAAACGAAAGTTATGAATGTAACTACGGTTCTATGAATCCTGGATGACTGCCAGAGGGTGGTGCTGAAAAGCACTGAATATTCCCTTGGCACATGCGCTGTTCGAGTAATTATCAACGACGTCACACAAGTGTGACCGGATAAGCAATCAAGAGGCTACTTAGCCTTGTGTTAGCCGTTAATTCGGTCCTACAGAAATTTCTCGCGTAAAGCAAGGATTCTGAGTGACAGAAGCTCTGGCGGTCATCCGGGATTCATAGCACCGTAGTTACATTCGTAACTTTCGATCAATTTCATCCCTCCAGACCACCAGAGGGCAGTGCTGAAAAGCACTGAATGACTAGTATCAACGATGTCACAAGGAATCCTGAGCACATCCTTCACTGAGGAAGCCCAGAGGACCCTTGCAGAAGAACCTGGCCCAGGGGATGAGGGGTGACCACGTTAACCTTGTAAAATCTGGTGAACGTGCTTGGAGAAGTCCATGATGCAGCAACACATATTGCTTCCAGTGAGACCCCTCTCAGGGCAGCCCAGGAAGCGGAAACGCTCCTGGTAGAGTGTGCCTTCACGCTGACTGGCAAGGGATGGTGTCCTGCTGTGTAGGCGTGGCAGATGACGCCCACGATCCAGTGGGAGAGGCGCTGCTTGGAAAGAAGGTAGCCCAGTCTAGGGCCTCGTAACACACACACAACTGGTCTGAGTGCCGCATAGTAGCAGTAACTGCAACGTACTCCTCCAGTGCCCTCATTTGGCACAGCAATCCAGACCCCTCTCCAGGCGTACGTTGAAAACGTGCCAGCCTTAATGGTTGGTTACGGTGAGAGTGGGATAAGACCTTTTGTACAAAAGCAATGTTTGGCCACAACGTAACATCAGAGCCCTCAGGGCCCCACCTGAGACATGAGGGGCTGACTGAAAGGCATGCAACTCACCAACCCTCTTTGCTGAAGCAATAGCCAGCAGAAAGGCCGTCTCTTACATGAAAGCCACTTCAGGTCTACTTGCGTTAAGGGCTCGAACGGAGGGTGGCACAGAGCTTTGAGAACCAACGCAGGTCCAAACTTGGCACTCGAGTAACCTTCGGCGGGTGCAACCTACGGGTACCACGTAGAAGGAGAGAGACCAGATTATGACTGCCCACATTACGGTCATTGATGCCGGCTTGATTAGCCGATATCGTTGCTACATAGACCTTAAGCGTTGAAGGAGAGTGACCCTTACCAAGGAGAGACTGGAGAAACTCCAGAATGGTGGGTACTGTACAGGAAACTGGATCCTCATTGTGATCAGCACACCATTGTGAAAACAGACGCCACCTGTTTTCGTATTGCTGACGAGTAGAAGGTGCCCTGGCGCCCAAGATGGTGCGTCCGACAGGGCTCGAAACTCCAGTCAGCTGCTGTCCTGGCCCTGCAGCGGCCACACCCACAGCTGAAGACGTTGAGGATTGGGGTGCCATAGCAACCCCCCCAGCTGAGACAGCAAGTCCCTCCTGGTCGGAAGACGCCACGGAACGTCCTGACATAAACTCTGCAGTAGCGGGAACCATGGTCGTGCTGGCCAATATGGAGCCACCAATAGCAGTCTGTGGCCCTCTGCTAGGACTCTGAGAAAGGTTGGCCAAATCAAAGAAAGGAGAGGAAAGGCATAAAGAAGGACCCTTGACCAAGGGTGAGCCAGCCCATCTCAGCCCAGTGCACCAGACGCCCCCGTATGGGAGTACCATAAGGGACACTGGGTTGACTCCTCTGTTGCAAACAGGTCCACTTCCGCTTGACCAAAACAGTCCCAGATCATCCTTACTACATCACTGTAGAGGGACCACTCTCCCGGAACAGACCTTTGGCGGGAGAGAAAATCTGCAACCTGATTGTGTCGCCCTGGTAGGTATGCTGCCCGCGGGGTGGACAGACGAGTGGAGGCCCATTCCAAGAGCACCTTGGACACACTAAGAAGCTGTGCTGACCTGGTGCCTCCTTTGTGGTTGATGTGGTAGACAACAGAGATGTTGTCTGACCGAACGAGGACATGCCTTCCTTCCAGGTGGGAAAGTAAGTTCTTGAGCGCCAAATGCATTGCACGCAGCTCTTACACGTTTATATGCCTGGAGCATTCCCTTCAGCCCTGAACCGCTCTGTGTTGCCACAAAGCACTCCATCCTGTGGAGCTGGCATCCTTCGTGACTAATTCCCTGCGATACACGACCACCCCCATGGGGACACCCGTGGACAAATAAGCTTTGTTCCTCCATGGAGTCAAGGCACGAAGACATGGCCATGTCACCGTAAGTTTGCGATGCCTGTGCAACCTGGTGTCTAGGCGAATGCTGTTGAACCACCTCTGCAAGAGGCGAAGAGACAGCAGGCTTAAGGGTACCACTTGAGTGACTGAGGTCAATTTGCCTAGTAGTCGTAAGAAGGTAACGTAAGGGAGCTACCTGCCCAACTGGAACCGACTGACCAACTGGAGTATGTCGCCCACCCTTTGAATGGATGGGCGAGCAGTCATGGAGGGCGAGTCCAGAACCACTCCAAGAAAAGTGATGAGTCTATGAAGGTAGCAGGCAGCTTTTCATAATACATGTATTGACCTTGAGACCCAACTGGGACACGTGAGTAAGGAGGCGATTCGTGTCGCGAATGGCACAGGCCCGAGACGGGGCGCAGAGAAGCCAATCGTCTAGGTACGGCAGAACCTTCATGCCGTAGGCCTGCAAGGGGGAGAGGGCTAACCTGAAACACCGAGTGAACACCCTCGGGGAAAGAGAGAGCCCAAATGGGAGTACCCGGAACTGCCAGTGGCGACCTCGATATGCAAACCTGAGAAAGCTTTGATGTTCCGCCGCAATAGGCACATGAAAATAAGCATCCGTCATGTCTATAGACATGAACCATTCTCCCTCTGTGACAGCTTAAAAGGACCTCTACTGTCGTGAGCATGTGGAAGGGCATTACCTTTAGATATTGGTTGAGTGCCCTCAGATCCAAAATGGGACGAAAGCCGTCAGTCTTCTTCTGCACAAGGAAGTAAGTTGAATAAAAGCCTCTGGGTTATCGTAGAGGGTTCACCACCTCGATCGCACCCTTGGCCAGGAGGATGGAAAGCTCCTGGTCTAGTGCTCGGGCTTTCACCGGGTCGGTGATTACAGTCATATTGACCCGATGGGAGATGTGAGGCCGCCGTCGGAACTGTAGCCGGTAACCATGGGTCAGAGTAGCAACTACCCATGCGTCTCCGGCGTGAGCAGCCCAGTATCTGAGCTGCTGGTGGAAGAAATATCAGACGGTCGGCCTGGTGGCATCACGTTTCCCTCCACGGCCCCTAGGACCCGTGAGGGGACGGCGGCCAGAGCCCATCGTCCGGACCTGTCTAGCTTGTTGGCGGACCGATTCACAAAAGAACCTGTTTGGTCTCTGCTGGGCCACACAAGGACCTTGAGGCGGTCGAAAGCCGTGAACCGCCGGGGGGCACCTCGGATGCGGAGGGGTCATTGCATTGCTAAGGGTCGAAAGTTGCTGCCTCGTCTGTCGTGCCTGGATGTTCTGTTCGAGCGTATCCAAGGCAGCCGGACCGAACAACTCCCCTGGCACCACCGGAAGACCATGGAGGGATCTACGACACGGCTCTGCCAATGTTGACTGTGCCAACCAAACCTACCGACGGGCTTGGACCAAGAAGGACATCACACGCCCCAATTCCCTCGTCATCAGCGCAAACCCTTGAAGCGCGACATCACTAAAGCCCATCGCCGCTGTTGCACCACTGATGCTCTGAAGGGATGCGGAAAGGGCAAACAAGACATGTGCCAAGGAATTGCTGAGGCGACCAGCATACGCTCCGACGTGCTAGGTTCTGCAGAGCAAGTCGTCTGTGATGAGACACGGAGGTCGTGGGCACCGGACATCAATGCGCAGGGCCGCCTCTGGTGATACAATGAGTGAGGCAACAGCAGGTTCAATCGACTGCATGCAATCCAGGCCTGCTGAAGCTGGCTCAATCATGGCCGCCAACACTTTGGCATCCGTGGAGAGGCGCGCCTGGGTCCGTGGGTCACGCCAGCAGCCATGCAACTCTTTCAAGTACTCCCCTGATGGAGGAATGGAAAAGAAAGAGGGGCCTGTCCACGCCTGAAGAAGGCACTTCCCGGGACGGAACCCTCTGGCTGCAGGATGTCCAACTGCAGTTGAGCCAGTTCTAGACGTATGACGTCCTACATAGAACCGGCACCTGACTCACTACTTGCGCTCCTAGATGAAGACAAAGAACCAGTCGCAAAAAACGTCTGTTCCTTCTCATCACCTAAAAAATGAGAGGCAAAGGCAGCCAAGGATAAGACATCTTGCTCCGTAGCCAGCTCAAGCATGGTTGGGGAGGAGAGTCCAGTCCTACCACTGGCTCAGACCCTAGTTGGCGTGCCTGCAAGAGGGACTTCATTTTCGGTAACTCAGTGGACAGCCGCTCCACTCTCGTGGAAAGACCCCGATCAGACTTGGCTCGCCTCTTCCTAGGAGGGGCCACGGGGACTGCTGCCTCAGTCCGGCGCTTCGAGCGCCTGGGTAGAGCCTCCTGCCCAGACAGTGGGAGGTGACTGCTGAGCTCGGGGCAGAGCTGGACCAGCCGAGCCACTCTTACAGAACGAGGCATGAAGCTGCAGTTCATGCAGGGGTTCTCCGACAAGGCCTCCACTAGATCGTCATGTCCAAGGCAGGGAGGACACAGGTCGTCGCAGTCATCCGCCTGGAGCACGGCCCTATAGTCTGAATAGCAGTGAGAGCCGTCCATACACCCTACTGTGCAATGTACTCAAGCGTAGGGGAAGGAGGCCAAAAATGGGAGAGGGTGCGCGGACGCTAGCCTTCACCAATAGAGAATCAGGCTGGCGAAAAGTGAATTGGGAGAGGGTACGCAGAAGCTAGCCTTCACCAATAAAAGCGAAGTGGGAGAGGGTGTGCGGACGCTAACCTTCACCAACAGAAGCTCAGCCCAACTGAGAATGAGGTTGGCAAAATGAATCAGGCAAAAATAATGAATTGGGAGAGGGTGCGCGAAT
This sequence comes from Garcialebias charrua, assembly GCA_038048925.1. Lineage (NCBI taxonomy): Eukaryota > Metazoa > Chordata > Actinopteri > Cyprinodontiformes > Rivulidae > Garcialebias > Garcialebias charrua. The sequence goes on along the minus strand of JBBPBX010002755.1, from coordinate 25,485 downwards.
GCTAGCCTTCACCAATAGAGAACCAGTTGGCGAAAAAATGAATTGGGAGAGGGTGCGTGGCCGCAAGCCTTCACCAATAGAGAACCAGGCTGGCGAAAGTTAATTGGGAGAGGGTGCGCGGACGCTAGCCTTCACCAACAGAAGCCCAGCCCAACCGAGTAAGAGGTTGGCAAAATTAATTGAGCAAAAGTAATGAATTGGGAGAGGGTGCGCAAACGCTAGCCATCATCAACAGAGCCAAAAAACAGAGAGCCTAGCACCGCTAGCTCAAGCCAACCATGTACAGTATGAGGTTAGCGAAAAGTGAATTGGGAGCGGGTTTGAGAAACGCTAACCTTCACCAATTAAAAAACAAGGCCAAAACTCAGACTAGCACCACGGCCCACGGAAGGTGAACACATTGCTCCGGCCAACAGGCAGTCGGGCCTCCAGCGACGGCGAGAAAGAAAATCCAAAAACCTGTAGCCTTGGATCGAACACGCGCAAGAAGAAAAAAGGACTGAATCAACGGATAACGCTAGGCTAAGTAGTCCCTTGATTGCTTTTCCGATCACACCTGTGTGACGTCGTTGATATAATTACTCGAACAGCGCATGCGCGAAGGGAATATTCAGTGCTTTTTAGCACCGCCCTCTGGCGGTCAGGAGGGATGAAATAGAACCCATTCCAAAATGTCGGGGAAATTCACCAAGAGTGCACTACAACTGGAGTCAGTACTTCAATAACCACCACACGCAGACGTATGCAAGACATGGGTTCCAGCTGTCGCATTCCTTGTGTCAAGCCACTCTTGAACAAGAGACAGTATCAGAAGTGTTTCGCCTGAGCTAAAGACAAAAAGACTGGACTGCTGCTGAGTGGTCCAAAGTTATGTCCTCTGATCAGGGGCACAACTACATATTTTTGAGGTGGATGCGAAAACTAGGGATGGGGCCGATCCGATCCAGTATCGTATCCGATACCAGCATTATTTAAGTATCGGATATCGGATCCAACCTGCCGATACTTTTCCGATCCAGCTTCAAAGAGCATTTGTGTTCAATCACATTCTGTGACTGCACTTCTTAACATTGTGTGAGTTAAACCTAATGAAGACACTCTTAAGCCTTACAATAAGGAACCCACTGACTTTAACAGCACACAGGACAGGAGGCAAGTATACCACACACATGTCCTCCTTACTCATGGTGCAGCTGAAAAAACTAAAAAAGCGCAAAGCATGATGGGAAAGACAACACAGCCACTCCCCTTAACCACTAAGAGAGTGGTTTTTGTTGTCTTTCCCATTATAACCAATAGTTATAACCAATAGTTTGTCCAGCTTAAGCTGAAAAAACTTAAAAAATGCTAAGCATGATGGTAAAGACAACAAAGCCACTCCCCTTAACCACTAAGAGAGTGGATTTTGTTGTCTTTCCCATAATGCTTAGCATTTTTTTAGTTTTCCAGCTTTAGCAGTGAGCCATGAGCTACTGTTGTTTTTAGTTTTCCAGATTTAGCTGGAAAACTAAAAAAACGCTAAGCGTTATGGGAAAGACAACAAAATCCACTCTCAGTGGTTAAGGGGAGTGGCTGTGTTGTCTTTTCCATCATGCTTAGCGCTTTTTAGTTTTTTCAGCTGCACCATGAGTAAAGCCCCCGGCAGAGCTCAGCGTACAGGCAGTACGCCGCACTGCGCCGTACATACGCCAAGGCACAAGCGTAGCCCCGCAGGGCACGAACGCGCAAAGCTCAAATTTTACGACCGCGTATGCGATGCGCATTGTCTCACAATAAACTTCCCCGGCGCCGGACTGTTTTGTATGTTACACAAATGAATTAAATTCCCCTTTTTCATCGCTGATCTGGACTTTTCTTGTTTTTTTGCCAAAAGTCATATAATCGCTTCCTCCTCCGTTAACTCCATGACTGAAATGAATGAATTTGTCACGAGCGAATAATAGCTCATGTCATACCTGGCTGCGCGACGTTCTAAATATTTCCTGGTGGGCTGTGGGCTGCAAGACCATTGCTCCCTGTTTTTATTTTTATTTTTTAGAACTTTTTATTAACATATAAAGTTTAGAAACACCGCAACAGCTCCAGCCAGCCAGCTCATGCCTTTTTTTTGGTCTCCCACTCGACCTGTCAATCAATTCAGTAGGCGTGTCAGCAAATGACCAATCAGCGACCTGAGTTTGTCCTGTAGGTACACGCTCTGCACGCAGCTGCTCAAATTACAACAAGAATTTGGAGCGAAAACGCGAGCATTTAACGCGAGAACGAAAGCAGAGCTGTGCCAGTGAACGCGTGCGCACAGAATACGCGCGTAGAGCGGCTTACTGGTCGTACGCTGAGCTTTGCCGAAGGCTTAAGGAGGACATGTGTGTGGTATACTTGCCTCCTGTCCTGTGTGCTGTTAAAGTCGGTGGGTTCCCTATTGTAAGGCCTAAGAGTGTCTGCATTAGGTTTATCTCACACAATGTTAAAATGAATAGTTTGGTTACAAAAGTTTCATTATACAGAGTCAGATACCTGAACAGTATCGGATCGGAAAAGTATCGGTCGATACTCAGTTTTTAAGTATCGGATCGGAAGTGAGAAATGTGGATCGGTGATGATCTGATCTGACTTACCAGATACATCACAACACACACCACTGTAGTGATATTAAATAAGACATTTAAACTCGGGTGTCCCTCTGCCAAAAAGGTTGGTAACATGGGTCACCAATCTTTTTGAGTCTAAGGGCTATAGTGACACTGAGGACTAATTTGTCTGATACAAACATAAACTTGTACAACTCATCTTTAATTAAAGAATCAATAATAATTAATGTACATATGAGTGAATAAATTGCAGCACTGGAGCGTTGGAACATAGCTGGGAACTGCCACCACAACAGTTTAGCTTTCCTATGTTAATGTTTCCTGAGTTTTATTTAGGTCTTTCTTACACTTACTGTGTGGATGTGTGTGTGACATGTATCAAATATTCATAAAAATATGAAACAAATCATGTCTATAGGGGAGGCAACATTTATTTAACAGCCAAATATGGGACGATTCCTATTAGGCTAGCTTTAGCTAACCTGAATATTTACAAGCCTCTTGTCCTGCTAATACACTGACTGTACTTACCTACTATCTTTTAACCACATTGAAAGGCTTTTTTTCATCCTGCCAACAACTTCCTTCTCCCTTTTTCTGTTTTGCGCCCTGGATAGTTTTTTTTTTCTGCCGCTCCAAAGTCAAGTGCACGAGTGAAAAAATAAATAAAAAATAACATGCCTGAGTGCGTTCTCTTAGGGGCGCGTGTTCACAGCACCTGTGTGTGAAGGGAGAGCAGAGAGATAAGAGGAGGGAGGTGAGGGAGCAGGGGGGGACGCCTAATCAGTGCTGTTCCCCTGTTATTGTCATTTCATGCAGTTAAAGAAAATGCCTGCTAGAAAAACATTTTTTCTAGAGACGGTTTTGGCGCCCCCTTTAGTGCAGCGCCCCTATGCCTTGCACAACCTGCATAGTGGCTATTTGCGCCACTTCCTCTGATGCAAGTAAATTTTGCATTTCTTTTAGAAACAAGGTCCCAGAGTCTGGAGGAAGAGAGGAGGGGCACAGAATCCATACTGCTTGAGGTCCAATGTTAAGTTTCCAAAGTAAGTGATGGTTTGGGGTGCCATGACATCTGGGTGTTGGTCCACTGTGTTTTCTGAGGTTCAAAGTCAACGCAGCCGTATACCAGGAAGATTTGCTTCTGACCAACTTTATGGGGATGCAGATTTCATTTTCCGATAGGACATGGCATCTGCACACAGTGGCAAAGCTACCAGTACCTGGTTCAAGGACAATGGTATCTATCCCTGTTCTGAATTGGCCAGCAAACTGCAAACTTGCATTTTTAATGAATTTAAGACATTTTAAGGCCTTAATTTTAGACACATGGACCTACGATGTTTTAAGACTTTTTAAGGATGCAACAGCCCATACATAGCCAAGAAGGAATGCGTCATTTAGGTTTTATTCTGGGAACCAGCACATGGTCACCGAGGAAAAGGATGACTAGCAACATCCTACATCAACAGGGTGGTACTGGACTCTTGTCCCTGAAATGAAATTGGTCATTCTTGATCAGAGCAAATGGTGAGACATCTGTGAGGAATGCAGAAATTTGACTAAAATAAAAAAATCTGTGAATGACAGCCTACAAAATCTGAACAGCAACTTTGTGGGTTTTTTCAGTGTATTTATCTGTGCCTTAGACCCTTGTCATGGACACGTCAATAAAACATGATTATTTTTGTATGTGCGTGCTTGTGTGACACATAGGTGGGACAGAGCCTGCCGTCCCAACAGTTGGGTTTCCATTCCACAGGCTGGAGAAACATACAGCAGCAGGGAGTTGGAGAGACATACTGTTTGGCCAAGTGGGTGGAAGTGGTGAACGGGGAACATCCAGCACTTTTACCTGTGAGAGGGGAAGTGCAGTCAGGCTAACATTATTCTTTATCCTGGCCTGATGACCTGGGTAGGTTGTCCCAGAGGGACTGCTCAAGAGTCTTTATGGGTCAACATTAGGGTTACTGTAGAGGGCTGGGGCTTTAACCATTTGGGGGATTTTAAACTGAAGAGATTGTATGCTTTTCATAAAACAGTCCCATGAATTGGGGGCACAGACCAGTTTGCTTTAATCCTCCCTCGGGCTATTTATGAATTATAGATGAAGATGGTTACATCCTGCATGGATGCAAGTTTCCTAAATGACAACCCAGCTGAGTTCTACTGCATGCCTCTTATGTTTCTGCACTGAGGTAGAGTGCAACACATTCAATGTCTGCCTGATGTCAATTACAAAACATAAGGAATAAACTCACTTTAGCAATCCTCTGTGTGATTACCTATTGTTTTAAAGCTAACAAAAAGTTACTGTTCATCATCATTGATATTCCCTTGATAAGAAATCTTTTTATTCCTGCAACTGGGTGTTTCAACTCCACTGTTAGTCAAAGTCAACTTTATTGTCAGAACTGCAATATGTACAGGACATACACAGGATTGAAATTGCAAATCCTAATTGAAATTAGGAGGCTAAAGCAGAGTTCAAAGTGCCCTCATGCACAATCTGCATGTCAAATATGTCCTTTTTCTTATTGTCTGACTTTATTGGTCAGGCTGAGCCACCTTGCGCTTTACTGCATCCCCACTGCTGTATACACATAGGCAGATGTCTGTGATCCCCGATATTTCCTCACACACTTCAGTCAGGCATAGTGGCCATGCCCTCACACAGTTCCGCTCGATATCCAGAGAGCATGGAGGAAACTCTGAGCTATTTGACAGCAACAACAGTGACTCTGTAGGCTTTCCGTAAGAATGTCCTTGTTGTTATTGTTCTACTGCGACCTGAATAATTTTAACTTTTTGTATATAGCAACAATATTTATATAATAAAGGTGACACAGAAGTTAGAGAAGGTGGGCCTGTGATCGGAAGTTCACTGGTTCAACTCCCGGTACCAACAACGTCAAAATGTGAGTGGAATAGGTGAAGCACCCACACCTGTCTCCACGCTCATTTGCCCCATTCTGGGCCCTTGAGCAAGGCCCTTAACCCCTTCAACTGCTCCACCGGGTGCCCTAGATAGCAGCTTTTTGCTCCACACAGTGGGCTGTTGTAGCTCAGTGGTTGTGTCAGGAAGGGCATCCAGCGTAAAAATAATTGCCGTCTTTGTGCAAGTTAGTTCACAGTGGTGACCACTGATAAAGGGAGCAGCCAAAAGAAGAATATATTTTTCATAATGTTTAAAGGAGCTGTATGTAACTTTTCTAACAATATACTTTTAACATATTTCTTCACTCTGTCACTACCTCCTGACATACTGATTTTAGACAAGTAATCTCTGAAAAAAACTATTCTCCCCTTACTTCTCTAAAAGCATTTCTAAAAAGCCACAGTGACACGCCGTTAACCAGCCAATAAAAACAGAGCTTGAATTTGAATTTCAGCAGAGCAAGGGTAACAGAGCCATACAGGTGGTCCCCGACTTACGAGCGCCCTGACCTACGAGCGTCCGACTTTACGAGATTAAAATAATTAATAAAAATATGAAATTTTTTTTTTGTGTGTTTAAATGTTCTTAATTTCATGTGTACAGCACTTTGTTGCAGCTGTGAATGTTTTAAATGGCTTTATAAATACGTAAAGTATCATTATTATTATTTTTTTAAATAATTTCGTGCTTTTTTGAACAACTTCCTGCGGGAACCAGGAACCGGAAATACCGCCTCCGCCATTTTACATTCATTAGTTCCAGAGTCTCGGCACTCGGCAGTCGGCTTTTGGAGGACTGTTTCTCCCATAAGAGGATGCCTCATACGGATAAATTAACTGGAAACACTCCCTGAACTCTGTGAATGTCTCAGGACTGGAGCAGCAGCCGCGATCGCTCCCACAGCACCGCGCGAGACCAGCAGCTCATGGTATGAGCTAAGGCTAACATGCTAAACCGGACCCCAGCACCAGAGCTGCAGCAGACAGCCGGCTTTGTGCGATCAGAGGTTCCTGGAGCTCGCCTCGATGTCGGACTGGAAGCAGAAGATATCGGGGGACACCCAGCTAACTTGGAATAACAAAGCCGACAGCCTTTTTGAAGCTGCAGCTAAACTGGACTGCCCGTAACTGCGCAGCGGACTCGGTGGGGCTAATCTAATGCTAACAGGTGCTGCTAATGGCGGCGCTGGCAGACGGCTTTTGGTAAGTTATTAAAACTTATTAAAACATTTTTCTGGCTCCAAATGTATGAAGATAGCATACTAACAGTCCTTCCTGTAAAGGGTTTGGACAGCATGGTGCTACAGGAAGCCTGGGAGCTCGGACGTAACACAGCGGAGGGAGGCAAACAGCTCAGCTCAAAGTAAGAAATTAATTTTTTATATTTTTTATTAATACTGTATTTTAAAGTGTTAGGATAGTTGAAATGCTTTGTAACTGTTCATTACCGCACATGTACGTGCTCGTGCGGTATATAAAAGAAAAAAAAAAAAGGTAGTCCCGAATTACGAATTTTCGGTTTACGAGCAACTCATAAGTACGGAACTCGCTCATAAGTCGGGGACTACCTGTATATGGCTCTGAGGGGGAAGGACCAGAAATGTGTCTCTATTCAAAATTTTCCTAAGTTCCAGCGTGTTCCAGAAATTACATACTGAACCTTTAAGGGCATCTCTGATTAGTAAAAACAATAGTTCTTATTTGATCATTTTGATAATTCATAATATATTAAGAAACACCATAAGAAATTATTGATTCTGAGAAATATTTTTGTTTGATTTAGTATAGTTATTTGATGTATGCCTGCTGTTTTTAACGTGTTAAACATGTGTTGTGTGCAACAGCTCTCCAAAGATGTCTCCATTTTTTATACAAAATTAAACAATTCAAAGATTATCCTCCAGGAGTTGTAGTTCCAACATTTTTGCCAGGGGTGGTACACGAAGGAGAAAGTTTAGCTGGATCAGGTAGTGTGTTATTATACAGATGGTGGGGATTTGAGACAGGAGCAAAAAATAAATAAATAAAAAATAAAAAGAATCCAAAGTGACATCTCTATACTCAGCCCATCCAACTGCTGTCAGATCAAGATGCCTGTAAAAATTATTTGTTCTATTACAAGTAAATAAACTATTTTGAGATAAAAGCTGCTCCAGAATTTTTAATTTAGCACAAAAGGCTGAAAATCCAGGCTCTATTATAAGTGTCATCTAACCAAAGTGAAGACTTCTTTTTCAACACTGTTTCTTTACACACACCTACTGTAAGAACATAGAAACCTTACTGATTGGATGCTACAATTATTTCACTGTACAGTGCATGTCCACAAGAGAGACAGTAAGTGTGTCTTATGCTACTTCAATATGCCACTTCCCCATGGTGCAGGGTCTATTCCAATCTGGTCCTGCAGAGATATGTCCTACTGCAGTGACACCCCACAGACTCTGGGCCTGTTCTTTGAACCCACAGTCCAACTGTGACTGTTCTGCATGTTTGTGTTGTTTTCCTTTGATTTGTGTACTGACCGTCTCATCTGCAAGCTTCTCCAGTTGCTGAATGTAGGGTGTGATGAGAGAATGAAGGTTTCTTAAAATGTCTGCCACAGGGAGAGCAGAGAGCAAGAATCCCAGAGCCTGCATCAGCCACATGCACTGACTTGTCTGTAAAAAAGACATGGTTCAACTTTAGCTTTGGCAAACAGTGCGTTAATAAGTATACTGTATTCAACTACTTCTATACGTAAAGGAAATTTATTCCTTAGCAATATTTACATAATGTGCAACAAACAACCTGCTAACCACTAACCTTGTGGATTTGTTTTATGAGCACCTCCTTGAAAGAACAAACAATAATAAGAATAAGTGAAGGCAAAACAAACAATGAAAAATTATTCCAAATAAACAAACTAAAGTTATTTTAAAGATTAATAGTTATTTCTGGAATATACTGTATAAACACTGCAAACATCCATGACACTGACAATGTTAAAAATGAGTTAAAAGCTGCATTATCAACTGCTTTCTTACTTCTCTTAATAGACAGACAAATAAATACCATGTAAATGTAAAGATACCTGAGACACGGCTACAATGTTAGTTGCGTACGGTGGCAGGTCATATTTGCACTCCCTGCAAATTTTCTTAAGTGTTGAGACAGAAGAAACAGAAAGGTCTGGGTTGCCTAATGCTTGTAACACCAGAGGCAGGACACTGCTGAGCATCACTGGGTGGTCTGCCAACCACTCAGCCAGAGCACCTACACAGAGCAGACCAGTGTTGAGGCAGGAGAAAGTATTTAATCGTCTTATTGAAACACCGTTTACAAACTATACATTTTCTAATGCATTTCTAGTAGACAATGTGCATAACTTTACCTATTGTGAACATCACAGTGTCAGCTAACTGAACGTTGTTGATGCTGATTCTGGGGATGAGGCCTATCAAGCCTGGGATGACGTCAGAATAATTCACATCTATCGTCTCGGCTATGGACTGAAAGCCATACAGCAAAGCTTCTGTGTGCTGCAGGAGAACATAAGCAATATGACAATAAAAAAGAAAAAGTACTAAACATTTGACCTGGTATTATATTCAATTTAAGTCCAATTTTGTCTTGCTTGTGTTGATTTTAAATTGAGCATTGAGACTTGTTAGTGCAGGCTTCTCAGCAACAAATGAACTAAAAATAACCATATTTTTTGTTTGCAAGTGTTTGTGTCTCACCCACCTGCCACGAGGTAGGCTGCTCTGTATTAGTCAACACTCGACCTAGTTTATCATACAGGTTACTCAGCAGCTCTGCTCCCAGCATCTCGTATACATACATGAGTGTGTCCGAGATATCCACCCTGAAGGATACACATGCACAAACAAAACTTCAGGGGCATGAAATCAGGTATTTTATCTGACAGACATGTTTTACACTCTCATCTGCCTGTCCGGTGAGAGACCATTAAAAAAACTGACTCTTTTGCTGAACAGTCCTCCTGTCCGGGAGAAATTCCTTAAGCACAATAGTATGCAGCAGAATACAACATGTTCACACAGTGACATAAGAAGGAATACAAATTACAAACATATGCACCTGTAAATCCTGAATTGCTCCTTTTCATCCGAGGACCAGGATGCATACTCCTGGTCAGAGGGGAACTGAGCTTTGTGCAGCAGAACATCCACCAACTGGAAATAAACTGGCCTGTAGACCTGAAGGTACACTGCCTGTTTGTCTGACTCGAACGACATGATTTCATCCTGAGAATAGAAAACAAACAAAAAGACAGTTTCTGTGTCTGAAATAAAGAATGTGCAAACATGTACATTTTAGAACATTTTAGAGAACCCAGTAAGAAGTAGATTTACACACGGAGATGTTCAGGTAGGACTAGTGTCATTCTACAATCAGCATAAAGCCAGCTTCGACGTACCACAAGCCAATGTATCTGATTAAATTTACAGTTTGTGCTTGGAATAAAGGAGAGTAAAGTATGTAAACAAAGCCAGCTATGAAATATAATATTTAGTGAGAATTTATCAAGCTGTTGTAAATCTTTATCGCCCCATTAAAGATGTGGGTTTTGCATTTCTTACTTGTAGTGTGTACCAAAAAGTGAGTGTGAGGGAGCTGGTGGTCTCATTGACCGGATAGTGGCCAGGAATGCCCGTACAGAACATGATCATGTTGACTAAAGCCAGGAAGCTCTGCCAGTGGTTCACCTGCTCCAACAGAGTCCTACACAGATGTGAGACAAAAAGAAACAAACTCACTCATTTTGAGGAAGCCGGCTGTCTGCTTACGTCAAAATCAGAATCTCGGAGCTGCCTGCTTAGAACCATGAACAAGGTGGTCCTATAAACTGGGCTGAGTGGGGGTGGTTACCAGCAGTGGGCAGGCCCTAAACTGGTGCAGTGTGGTGAGGAACTAATGAGGCTCGAGACTGTGGCAAAGTGCCAAAACTCTGCAGAACTTCCATTAAAAAGTTGACAGAAGTGTGGCGTGTTGGACCAAATCCACGTTGCTGAAATGTCCCCAATGTTTCCTAATAGAGCTTTAATACAGGGTATATGCAGAAATTCCAGAGTTGAATTTAATACCTTTTAATACCTTTTTAATACCATCAAAATATTTTTTAATACCATCACGGCACCAAGCTGTAACCGTAGCGGCAACCTGTTGTACTTCAGTTTAGAGCAACTAATTGTAAAGTGATAGATTACTGTCATTTTCTTCCTAAACTTTGGTAGTAAATGTAGTTTTATAACAATTACTGGATACATCAATTTGCTTCTTGCCTCAATAAAAGCACTGACCTACTTGTTATTTAAATCTAACCCAAGAGAAAAAGTTTAATTGTTCCCACACATAACATATCTCTAATGGCAAACAAAAACTGTAAACTTGAAAACAGAACAGTTTAGTTAAAATAATTCAACACTGAACACATGCATAATTCAAAAAGAGAGGTAGAAAAATAATAACTACTGTATTTTTCATCCTGTAAATTGCAGTTTTTTGCATAATTTACATGCCTTGCAACTTATAGGACGAAGTGACATATTTATAGATTTTTTTCCCATATTTATAAACCATAACACTGAAATATGACCGTTTCATTCATTCTGACTGAAAAAAAAGTTGAATGGCATGCTGTTGTATCATGTAATAGGAAAACGTGCCTATAATGACAAATTTAAAAAAGTTCAAGACAAAAACAACTGGACTTTATTTATTATACTATTATACTATACTTTATTGTTTTTTTATTGCACTTTTTAGAATTCACCATGTCCTGGATGACTGAGAATCTTCACTAGCTATTAATGACTCAATCGGCCTGCCATACTCTCCCCACCTCTCTGCTTGAACCTTCAATCCAGCAGCCAGCTGCACCACGGTGGCGAAATGCAGCTAATTTGACCATTAAAGTGCATTTATTAAGAAAATGACAGACAGAAAAACACCTCTGCTATAATTTCGAGCTAACAAACAATTGTTTAGGTAATTTTCTTGTTAAATGTCGGCGAAACGAGCCGCGCTCCTTTTTCCTGTTTGTCACCGCTGAGCGATCACGGAGCACACATGCACAGAGGCAGCGACATTTAAAAAAATAAATAAAGCCGATTTAACCATTTAAGTACATTTATTAAGAAAACGTTAGACTGAGACACCCCTTTTGCTATAATTTCGAGCTAACAAACAATTGTTTGGGTACATTTCTTGTTAAATGTCGGAGGATAAAGCCGTGATCCTTTCCTGTTTCTTTTTACAGACATGATACCAGCTGTAGGTGCGCGCGCACACTGACTGACGATATGACGTCTTTGTTTTAGCTAAGGTCCTACTTGGAACATAAAATTAGAAAAGATAAATAAATTCACAGACCTTTTTTTAGACGACAGAACAAGAAAAATATAGTTGTGTAGGTTTAAAAAAAATTAATACCTCGTCAGATAACGTTTATTACTTTTTAATGGCCTTAATTTGTGTTAATTTCATTTACTACCTTTTAATACCTTTTACAACCCCGCGGATACCCTGTAATAAAGCTTAATATTTCAAAAATGGCACATAAATGGCACAAGACTCAAAAGTCCCAGCAATCTTCTCCTGAATGCTCTTCAAAATTAAAAGTTTAAATAGTTGCATTAAGATGAAGCACGCACTAATAGTTAAGTGGCAAAAATTGTCATAGGAGGAAAAACAGGATCTCAGAATTGTGCATTTCATGTACACTAATATTTAATTTATGTAAACTATCCATTCATGTCATTTTTCTGTTTCAAAGCTGTACCACAACAGGGATCTGAGCATAGATGACTTCTTGTATTTTTTCTTCTTTCAGCAGCTCCCTTCTTCAGGGGCTGTCACACGAACTCGCACGAAGACTTGGTAATTGTTTTAGTATTTCCTTGTTGGTTTGTTTCGATTTTTTTTAGCGAGTCAAATCAGTTCTTCTCATCCTGAGCATTTCATTTTACTATTAACCCTGTGTTAACCTCGCATATGACAAACAAACAACTTGAACTTAGCTGGTGTTTATCTGGGTGTAAAGTCATATCAGCACATATGCTGATGACAGTACAATATCATTGTTTGCACATGCATACACACCTCGAGTGGTTCTCTCCCAGAGTGACGGCAATCCGACAGATTCCATGGCAGGTCTCCATGTCTCCATTCTGAACAGCCTCTCTTACCTGATCCTGGAGGGCGAGCACTTGAGGAACAAGTTTCAGCAAAGTGTTCACATATCTATAAAATGCAAAAAGACAAACCGTGATCAACACTAAA
>JBBPBX010002754.1:51242-80507 GCA_038048925.1 Garcialebias charrua | reverse complement strand
TAGTTTATGTCTTATCTTTTCTTATTTAGCTCATTCCCAAGTGTTCTGTTCCTGTCATCCTACACCACGCCCACTCTGCTCCTCCACAGCAATCAACCTTGATCTCATGCACATGTTTTGCTCCCTACTTAAGCCTCATGCCAATTGCCAAGTCTTCATGTGACTCAGTTTGCTGTGGCAACCCCTGATGAAGGGAGAAGCCGAAAGAAGAAGAAAAGTTAATTTTGAAAAAGAATATATATATCATGAAGTAAAATTATTATTCTCCCCCACCCCCTCAAAAATGAAAATACAATTTTTTAAAACAGCGATCATTACTTACAAAAATCTTATCCTGACAGAGTTCCACACATTACATTTTTGCATTTGCATGTAGTAGTAAATTACTGTGGGAGAAGAAATCCCAGTACTTTACTCTTTAAAGTAATATTTTAAAGCAGCAAAATGACAAAGGCAAAGTGACAAATATTCACGATGTGTGAAATACAGGTATGGTGTTCATGATTTTGTTTACAAAATTCAACCTTTATTCATGCAGGTTAGTCATATTGAACCTCGGGGACGCATTTACAAGAGAGACCTGATTTCTTTAACAAAGAGTGATGCCAACAGTTGATAACAACGATAACAGAAGACAATCACAAGATCAAATATGCTTTTTTTTTTTTTTTTTACAAATTAAAATAATATGGCAGTCAAAAAGAAAAAGTAGCAAAAAAAATAAATAATAATTGCTAGATTGTAAGGCGGTGTAGAAAACAAAAACAGGAACATGTCTGTGTTGGTTTTTGCCATGAACATGTTTGAAGCCACTTAGAGAGGTCAAGGTTGAGAGCTTCAGATCTTTTTGCAAGATATTCCAGGAAACAGGAGCGGAGTAGGAGAAGACGCTTTTGCCTAGTTCAGTCTGCACTGAGGGTCACTGTAATAATGTCCTGAGAGCATACACTCCATCCATGGCTCGGATTGAAACAGCTCCTATAAGCTGCAGTGAAAAGAAATCTTTCAAGAGACAACAATATGGTTGCTGTTGCTTTTAGAGGCAACTATTAAACTCGTATGTGTGCACAAAATCTGGAGGGTTGAAGAAAACAAGGTAAAGTGGATGGGTTGAATAGACAACTGTTCACACAAAATAGATTTTCAGTCTCTTCCCTTAATCCTTTTACTCAATTTCTTACTGGACAAAAGAACAGAAAAGGGCAAATCAACTAGGCTTCTGCTCCTCATACAGGTATATAAACACAACTTAATGATATTCAACCCCATTCTAATGGTCTAGAAGATAAATCTACAGGTAGTCCCCGATTTACGAGCGCTCTGATCTGCGAGGTTCCAGACTTACGAGCTGCGAATTTTTGGAAAAAACGAAAAAAATACTGAGTTTTCATGTGTTTTTTCACCACAGTTAGTTAGTTAAGCATATGAACACACGTTTCCGATCATTTTTATGCACTCATAAGCAGTTTTTGGATGAAAATAGAGTGTTTTTAGTCGCGCTAGCGAAAACCGTTCCAATTTACGAGCGAAATTCCGGATTTACGAGAGAAATGGCGGCCGTTCCGAAATACGAGATTTCCGGTTTACGAGCGCCTCGTTGTAACGGATCTCGCTCGTAAATCGGGGACTACCTGTATAAAACAATAAATATGTTTTTGTTTGTATTTAGGACTTTTCAGGTATATTGCATCTGGCATTTTTGAGCAAATTATAAAAAACATATTTTAAAAATAAATAAAAGTCTAGCATTCCATTTAGGAATACCAGCGTTTTAGACTTAAATGATATTCAGATGAGAAATGACAGAGTTGTAGCTATTTTGGTATGTACAGGTGGTCCCCGACTTACGACGATATGGACTTACGAAGTTCCGACTTTACGAAGTTATCATAAATAATAAAAAATATTTAAAAAAAATTGTGTTTAAATGTGCTTGATTTCATGTGTACAACACTTTGTTGCAGCTGTGGTTGTTTTAAATGGCTTTATAAATAAAGTATTATTATTATATATATTTTTTTGAAGCCGATTACACAGTTTCCGGCAGTGTCCGGCAGTGTTTGGCGGTGTTTGGCGGTGTTTGGTGGTGTTCCGCTGTTTAGCCAGTTAACTCCGGCCTCAAGAGCCGGGTTCGGACAGACAGTGTCCGTTCAGAGGTTCCTGCGCTCGGATACATGAGCAGGAGCTGAACGGCGGTTTTGTGGAGTGACGGATGGACGAAGGAAAACGATGCTGTGAAGCAGCAGACAGCGAGCTGGGCCGGAGAAGCAACAGATAACATGCTAACAAGCCTAGCTGTAGGATGGACGGGTGGATGCTATCGCTCTCACCGGGGACACGGAGCCGACAGGTGGCGGAGCTCGCCTCAATGTCTGCCTGGCATCTTCAGATGTTGGATGTACACTGAGCTAACATGCTAAAACACGGAGAAACAGCTGCAGCAGCCTTTTTAGAGGGTCTAACATGCTAACGCAGCGTGGCCTAACATGCTAACGTGGAGGAGCTAACGCTAACGCGGCGTAGCTTGTTGGACGAACACCGCGGAGAAACGGCTTCCAGTAAGTTATTAACTCTTTTTCTGGCTCCAAATGTATGGAGTTAACAAGCTAACAGTCCTTCCTGTAAACACTTTGGACCGCGTGAAGCAGCACGAAGTTGCGGAGCTCGGACATGCAAGAGCTAACATGCAAACAGACTAGACAAGCTTGACCAGCTCAAAGTAAGAAATTTATTTTTTATTTTTTAGCCCTGGACTGTATGTGTTTTTTGATAATTATGTAGCTGTGTTAGGATAGGCAACGTGCTTGGTAACTTGGTAACTGTTCATTACCGTACATGTACGTGTATCAGTGGCGACTCGTGTGGTCCCCGACTTACGAATTTTCGACTTACGAACGGTGCGTAGGAACGGAACTCGTTCGTAAGTCGGGGACCACCTGTACTGTGAATGACTCTCAGCCACAACCACAGCTAACTTTAACTCTGTGAAACTGAATGACTCGTAGCCATTTTTGTGTTTTCCAGGTTGAGTTGGCTGTCGTGCACATCTGGAGTTGGGTTAGCTCCAAAAGTTAGCTGTCGGTGTACATCTTCTTGAAAGTTTCATTTCATTTTGTCTAGTAATTCATGAAATATTTTGCTAACAGTAAAGATGAACACACACTTAGGCAAAACCATTGTTGTCTACCTTCTCCTTTTGGTGACGAGACGTTAAAATAAAGTGCATTTGGTGGAACCTCCAACAGTCTATCTGACAATGAACATTATATTTAGTTGAGCTTTTGTGTTGCATTCAATAAGCAAACCATTCAAATTAAAAATAAGTGTGAAAAAATTGGAATAGCTATAAATTTCTTCAAAATTCATTGAACTGAAACAAAAAATAATGAACATATTCGAGAAAGATAAAAAAAAATCATAAACGGCACGATTTGATTTACTGCCTTTTTTGTGCTCAATAATTTAATATAAATGAAGTTAACAAACATTTTTCATTAAAATAATTCATCTAATCCAAAACTCTGAAGCTTCAAATGAGCAGGGTTCTCTGCAGACTGTGTCCACTTAGCGTTGTCGAACAGTCATATTTTGCTGTATATATTACCAGTGACAGACAGAAATCACACCAAAGAGGCCAAGCTGCAGGGCATCAGCAGGCCAAGCTGACAACGAGGGTGAAGTGTTTGAGTAAATCTTGCGCCTGGCCCGTTGGCCCCATGGCAGGGGCCTCTCTGCGCCGCTTTGAGAAGCCCTGAGGATGACAGGTGCTTTTTGTAATGCCTAACTGATGAGAGCCAATCAGTGCGTTCCGTTGTGCTGGTGTGTGCGTCTCCTCTCCTGTTGTTGTCATCTGGCCTGCTAAAGTAAAGATGAGCTTGACTGACAGATGCATCCGGGTTCACAGTTTATTGGTTTCTACGAGAGAGCCAGATATGCCAATTTAGACAGGGTAGTGACAAAAAAAAGTTCCCATCTAAATGGAATAATTTTACCACTGGGAATTCTCAGTTGGGAGAGGAGGGAGCGTGCTACGTGTGTGCATGTGTGTGTGTTTTATCTTTTAACAAGCACTGAATGACAAACACATAGGACAGTTAGGGGCTGACAGAAACAGCAGCTTTTGATGCTTCACAGGGGATCCATGAAATAAACAATAGGCAGAGGAAGCAGAGAAATTGAATTACAACCGGCTGCATTTGGGATTGAGGCAGCAGCCGTGTGGTAGAGAAGGATGAAACCAATGCATCATTAAATATACTGGAGGTCCGAAGTTGGGGCTGTGCTCTGCTGACAACTATCCTGCCTCTTTGTTTAACGCTCTTCTATCAGTTCTGCACTCGCACATTCACACAATTAAAAAGAGTTGTTCTTTTTACGATAAACTACCGTTAATAAAACAATAACTAAAACACGTTCAATTCAATACTCAAACAGTATAGTCATGTATGTCATATTTCTGAGCTGTAATGCGTCGTATGGCTGTGCATAAACCCAAACATCAATAGAGCAGGAGCAGAGATGCTCCTCAGCAACCTTGTACTCCGAATCATTTTCTTATGGGCTTAATAATGAGGGGGCGTCAAGTCAACAACAGACATATAAAAAATTTATTTCTCATGTGCACAAAAAGGAATTGGAACAGAACTGAAAAGGAACAATGATTGAGGCCACGAGGCTTTCCTTATAGATTTTCATCAGAAATCCGTTTAATGTCCATGACACATCTCCTGCATCATCTTTACAACGGCAGGAAGACCCAGTCCGGCAAGCGAAAAGTTTGCCTGACTGTTTTCACACGGCACTGTGCTGTGAGTCATTTACAGATAGGAACAAGACAGGAATCCCAAGTGCAATTTGTGGAAAGAGAGCTTCTCATGGAGAGCAGGACCACTGCGTGTTTCTTTGTTTTCTGGTTCTCTCAGCACTGAGATGCAAAATAACCTGACAAGAAATTAGCTTGTGGGAGAAAACCAATGCTAAACACGTACCAGTAAAAAAGTGGAGGGATGGTGCTTTTGTAATTGCACGGGTATAATGTGTTTCTGTACACTAAAGGTGATGAGCATCTAATGTGGAAGATGAATAAAAAGCAAACAGGACATTTCTGAATGCAATTTTCATTTACGAGACTTCGGGGAGTAAAAGTGACGAAACAATACACTGTAGTTTTTTGGACATTTTTAAAGCAATATTGCCGATCTCTTGAAATGAGGTTCTGTTGGAAAGATTTGAACTAATAGTATATTTCCTGATGTAGCCACATCATTAAACATCCCCAGTTGAGTTTATATCTTACTGAACTGGAGAGCTAACAACCAATCCGAGTGAGGCAAAGACCAGTGGATCCCCACTAAGCTCCAGTTTTTAAATTTACACAACTGCATGTGGTAATGTTGGTTTAATAACCCAGAAATTGCTCTTTGTTTCATGTAATATGGTTATATGCATACAATTCAAATTATTTGTAGCTGCAAATAGCAGCAGCTACAGCCAGTTGAAGAAGTCGGGGGCTCTTCGTCCAGGAATACAATATCTGCAAGAAATGTGTAATGCAAAACTTACATTGATGTAAAATTGTTTTTAAGCCTGTTCAGTTTATCACTGAAGCTGTTTTAAGACCACAGCAATCCACTTTTGATCAATTGGCCTTTCTTGGTCTAACCGCTAACTTGTCAGAATGAAACAAGATTTCTTCAAACGAAGATTGTTCAACAAGCTAAATTTACAGCAAGTGCAATATAAAAGTGTTAAGAGCCTTTCCATAGAACCCCACTTCAAAAAAATCTGAACCATCCCTTTACCTTTTATCCTGTTCTCCATGGGAATTTGTTCATCTGAGCCCAACAACAAAACTTAGTTCCGAAAACCATTAAACTCATTGCATAGTGACAGAAAACAACATCAGGACAACAAATGATCATAAACGTAAAACCAAAAAGACACAGACAACCATTGCGATGTTAGCATCTGAAACCTGACATAGCCATAGGTTAAACAGCAGTTGTACCGTTCCTCAGCGCACGTTACATTAAGACACAAATGTAACGCATGATTTTTTTTTTTCAGTCTGTATCTACAAAGGGAGCCAGTACATTAACATGATACTGCAGTGGTTGTGACATTATATTTACAAAGAAGAATTGTCTTCACATTATTCACAAACTATCCTAAAAAGCAGCACTTTGTTGTTGGAATATCGAGCCACTGAATTTGACCTTTTTTCTTTACAGTCATATTCATCACCTGGTGAGAAATCCTGACCTGCACATTCCATCTTGACTTATGTAAGAAGATAATACTGATTTTAAAATGCATACATTTACTGTAAATAAAATATTAAATATCAAACTAAGTCTTTGGCAAATGTTGTAAGGAGTACATTCACAAAATATTTCCCAAAATGTAAAAGGAAGCAGTATTTCTTTTCCTGCCCTGTGGAAAGTAACCGCATGGAGGGAGGTGACTGAACTCTTGAAAGGCAGTTTGATGTGTTGAACATTTATGAATTTAGGTGGATAAAACAAATTTGTAAAGGGATTGTGGTTTAATTTTTAAAATGGTTTGCTCAATTTCAAACAGGTTTTGTTAATTTACAGGCATCAATTGCTTTTGATCACACAGCCATAGGAACACGTTTTAGCTGAGGGATGCCATGCGTTTGTACAAAACATTTATTTTATTGAAATAAAATACATGAAGCACTAATCTAACCAGTTTTATTCTGTTTTTAAATTGATTTTAAACCATGTGTTTGGGCATATTGTTTCTCTGGTATTTTCCAGGGGTTAATGTAGCACCCTCAGCACCCTCACTTCCCACAGACTTATCTGACCAAGCAGCTGAAAGAAGTAGAACTGAATATTTGATGTTTTTTCCCAGAGAAATAGGGATTATAATTGACTCAAGTCTTATAAGGATTAGGGGTGCACCGATAAATCGTCCAGCCAATTTATCATTTGGCAGATTCATCGTCCGGACGATTTATCTATCACAATTTCCTTAATTTTGGGAGATCGGAGACCATTATACTTACACGAGAAACCAATTTTACAGATTGTTTGTAGTTTTATCAACAATTGTCTAAACTTCATTTATATTTCAGAGCACTACCTCATGGCCAGTTGAAACAAGTTTGTATTGTTTGTAGGATATTGTTCAGGGGTATGTTTTTCAACTAGAAAACTGAAGGTGCATCGTGACCTTGACAGTGTTGCTTATAAAACAAAATTGTAAAGGTCAAAATCGGAATCGGCAGGTCAGGCTTTTTAGAGCTCGATGATCGGCCAGAAAACTGCAATCAGTGCACCCCTAGTAAGGATCACTATTTGTTTTATGGTTTTACACCGATGCAACTAAAATCTGTTAACTTTTGAGGGACTTGATCAAAACAAACAGAAAAAGGGGGAACAAGCCAACGTCTTGGTGCAATAAAGAGCAAAGACATGTGTCCGATTCCAAATAATCTTTCATAATTTGGTTTATGAGCAAAAAAAAGAAAAAAAAAATACTTGAAGTATTTAAAATTCTAGCAAGTCCATTTAAATCAATGGTCAATTTTCACATTTTGAAAAAATGATTTGCGTTTTTACATCCGATTGGTTGCCATACGTGTGATGTTGCTCTTGGTTTGAAGGGTCAGTAAACACTGGAGGGTGTTCTGGCTCACGGTCAGGAGAAGTGTACAGGATTAAAGCATCTGAAAGAAAAAAGCTTACAGTGAGAAGCCATTGTCTCTTTAAGTGTTAAAGGTGGACCCAAAGAACTGCCTCAAGTCACCATTTTATCGAGCTGTGGGACCACAATCATCTCCCCAGAGCAGAAACAAAAATACTGCAGTTCGTTACATAAAGGAATGTGAAGATCCGTGAATAAAACAGCAACAGCAACAACAGCAACAAAGGAACAAAACGTAAAAACCCACAACATTTTTCCACATGATATTCTTGATATTCTTCACACAGGTTTTTTTTTTTTTTCCAATTTATATCTTATAATATATATATATTTATAGAATCTCTTAAAGTCATTCTGGAAAATGTCCGGCCTGTGTGTGACAGCAAGGACATGACGAGTGCGCTCCGGACGCCGTTGGGTTCCCTCTGACCCAAAGTGTGTAACGCTGAAGCTGGATGCGCCGGCTGCAGTCTCGCCCATCCTTTCCTCCATACCACTCGAGATGACGGTGAGGGGTGGGGAGGGTGCATTTGGAAGTCCACCTCGCTTCCCTTTGATGTCAGTGTTTCTCAGACAGGGACAATATGGAGGCCGAAGCTCTGGTTCTGCATTTTGAACTGGTCTCCGGGGTAACTAGTGGCGGTCGTAGGCAGCAGTGGGAGGTGCGGAGCCACGGGATGCGGCACTATAATAATAAGGGGAACCTGAAAGTTAACAGAAGAACGAGCTGTTGGAAACCACGAGATCAGACATCGATAAACACAAATGTTTATCATCTGAATGAACTTACTTAGTAATGCTGGATTACTGAACCGCCATGCTTCATTGTATGTTGTGTATTGGGGATGAGAGTAAGGATTTCCAGAAAAGTCCCCTCCTAGAAAATAAACAGGTCAGTAGAGATATTAGTGACCAGAAACAGTTATGCTCTTTAATAAATAAAAACATTTTCTCTTGTAAATGAGTCCCTGAGGCTCAATGGAATTAACCTGTATGAATAAAGGTTGAATGAAAACTACAGCACAGCAATGTTTTCAACACGTTGTTTTTCTAATACAGTATTCAAGTTAAATGATTGTTTTAGCAATTCTGTGGTAAAATATAAAATTTTCTCTGCTCCTTTACAATAAGTTAGAGCTTTTGCCCATCTTTTAGAGCAGTGGTTCTCAAACTGGGGTCCCCGGACCACTGGGGGCCTGCGAGCTGGTGCTTGGGGTCAGCAGAAAAAAACACACCCAACTACATACAGGTGGTCCCCGACTTACGGCATCCCCGACTTACGGCAATTTTGAGGTACGAACACATCATATTAATAAAAATATGAAAAAAATAAAATAATATATATATTTTTTTTTGTGTGTGTGTGTTTAAATGTTCTTGATTTCATGTGTACAGCACTTTGTTGCAGCTGTGGTTGTTCTAAATGGCTTTATAAATAAAGTATCATTATTATTATTATTAAAATCATAATTTTTAAGCCTATTTGCAGAGTTTCCGGTAGTTTCCGACAATTTCCACGAGTTTTCGGTACTGCCGCCGTGTCCGCCATCTTGCGGTTAGCTTCGGTTAGCTCCAGCCTCGAGAGCTGGCTTTGGAGGACTGTGTGTCCGATCAGAGGTTGCCTCATACGGATATATGAGTTGGAAACGCTCGGTGAACTCTGTGGACGTCTCAGGCCCGGAGCAGCAGCCGCCGATCGCTCCGCTGGATCCCACCATGCCGGCCGACACCACCAGCTCACCGCGGAATCCGGTGACCATCCCGCCGCTACTGTCCCTGCCATCAGCCGGTGTTCTGTGCGGGCGGCGGAGAGGCCATCTGCGGCCGGGAGATGTCTAAGATGTCGGATGGACACCGAGCTAACAGAGAAGCTAACATGCTAAAATGCGGAGAAACAGCACCGACAGCCTTTTGGATGGGCTAACGCTAATGCGCAGCTAATGGCGGAGCTAAAATGCTAACGCGGACCCCCATCGGGGACACCGAGCCGACGGGCGGCGGAGAGGCCATCTGCGGATGGGAGCTCGCCTCGATATCCGCTTGGCAGCCTAAGATGTCGGATGGACACTGAGCTAACATGCTAAAACGTAGAGAAACAGCGCCGACAGCCTTTTGGATGGGCTAACGCTAACAGGCGCAGCTAATGGTGGGGCTAACGCTAACGGGCGCAGCTTGTTTTGGATGGACGGACACAGCGGAGAAACGGCTTTCAGTAATTTATTAACTCTTTTTCTGGCTCCAAATGTATGGAGTTAACACGCTAACAGTCCTTCCTGTAAACAGTTTGTGTTAGGATAGGTGAAGTGCTTGGTAACTGTACAGTACCGTACATGTACGTGTATAAGTTGCGGCTCGGGTTGTCCCCGACTTACGGCAAAATCGGGTTATGAACGATGCGTAGGAACGGAACTCGTACGTAAGTCGAGGACTCCCTGTATATATTTTTTGTTTTACAATCACGTAGATGTTTAACAACCTGTTAAAATGCAACAAAATGCAGGAAATCACATCTACTTTATTCAAATTTTCTGGGGGAGGACCCCCAGCCCACCCACTATTTGCAGTCTGGCATTGATCAGTTTACAAATTAAGCTTTTTTACTTGGTCTGACTACTGCTGCGATTCTGTCCAGGTTCATGTAAAGAGTTTTCTGTAATAATTTGAAGAAGTGGCAATATATTTATGTTCATTGTGTGAATAGGTAAAGTTTTAAAGTGGTTTTTGATGCTGTTAATTTTCTCCAAACAGTAATTTTTGGAAGTTTACATTAACACATTGTTAATCAAGTGTCCTGAATGAAAAATACCCCATGTTTAAAAGTATTTAAAAAAATGTATTAACACTAATAAAGAACAGGTCTTAAGTATTTATGTTGCACAAATATTTCCATTGCATTAAAGAGACAAACAGAAGAAAATAATTCAATAAACATGAGGGTTATGAGGGTGTCCCTGAAACTTTTTCTCCCCTGTAAGGGGCCCCTGAACCCAAAAAGTTTGACAACCCCTGCTTTAGAAAACAGTCTGTGTAAAAGCATTCTAATTAAATCACATTTCTTTTTGCCTTGCATGCTTCATAGTCAAAGGAACAGGTAGATGCTGTAAGGTCCACAAGTTTCTTTCTTTTATGACATTATAAAGTCCAAGTTTTATATCAGGCTGCTGATAATAATAATAATAATAATAATAATGAATTCAATTTATAACGCGCTTTTCATTAGTGAAAATCTCAAAGCACTACACACATTGAATGTTACACACATTCATACACCGGTAGTGGCAGACTACCATGCAAGGTGCTTTCCAGTCCTACCGGGAGCAACTCAGGGTTAAGTGTCTTGCCCAAGGACACAACGACACATGGTGTGGGGAACCGGGATTCGAACCGCCAACCTTCCGATCGGGGGACGACTGCCATTACCACTACGCCACGGCCGCCCGCCGATAAATGGTCTTTGCTTTGACCCCGTTGTAGGCCACACTCTAAATCTAATCCTGGATGAAGGTGTTTGTGTGGTTTCTCTTTTTTTATGTAGTTAGTTAGTTTCATGCAACCTAAAAAGAAATGATCCTGACTGAGCTGACTCGTAAAATGCTACAGGGCTGCTGTGATCACTGGTCAGTGTGAGGGGTGGACGCCCTTTAAACAATAGCAGGAGTTGTGTTTTCAGTCGTTTGGAGGACAGATTTACACACGCTGGCAGCTACAGCATCCTCGCTGCTGGTCGTGTAACCCGAGCTCATCCCTGAGAGAGATAGTGATTTAAATATTTACAGGCCCTCCACGCCTCTGTGTTTTGACCCTTAACTGTTTGCTGTGAACCTGAACTGCAGGTTAAGTAGAGGGGAAAGAGATACGCTCTGTAGCCCTGGGTGTCCGGGGAGGCGAGGAGAGGAGCAAAAGAGGTGTTTATCGACGGGGCTGGTGAGAGTGCTCTGTGTGGACACGGCGAAGGTAATGAGTGCTGGGAGCTGGAGTGTAACTGAGAGGAACTGTCCTATCTCACGGCCACTGATTGTGGTGATCGCCTATCGAGTTCATCTAATGTTCTCATCCACCGATGCTAACCGCATGCTAACCGCAGTCATATGAAGCTATAACGAGCTCGCTTCAGTCCAGGAGCGATGCTTTAAGGGGAATTTCACCGTCACTGATGAATTTTCACGTTTATTATTGTTTTTGTCAGCACATTTCAGCCCCTACAAGATTATCTGAAGAAGACTAAGGGGAAATAACAGCTTGCAGTTGAACTAACAGCATGGTGAACAGGAAGCAGCAACACCTACCAGGAACCATTCCAGCAAGTGTGGAGGTTGGGTAGCTGCCTTGTCCTGTGGGGGGCACGTGAGGTGGATAACCAGGTAAGGTGGTGCTGGCCATGTCTCGACCTGCAGGTACACACATGCACATATAATGAAACATTACTCTGACGCTCATGTACCGTATTTTCCGGAATATAGGTCGCGGCTTTTTATCATTTTTGCATGCCCTGCGACCTATATTCAGGTGTGACCTATTTATGGCTTTTTATAAAATAAGCTGATTTGTAATCATTTATTAACAAAAATTAAACTGAGACACACTCTTACAATAATGTCAGCTAACAAATATATATTTTTTAGGTGTTTATCCTGCTAAAATTATTCATTTATTAAAGAAAAGTTCAGCTCAGACACATATTTGCTATAATTTTTATCAAACAAATAGTGTTAATCTTCTTAAAAGCCTGTGTGCTCCTGTGGCAGACATTTGCAGCAGAGCTAAACACGGTCCACATTTTGACATAGGTGTGACCTATATTCCAGAAAATACTGTATATAAAATCTGTTGCTGCTACTCGGCGTATTGTTTTTATGCTATTAGTGCTTAGCCTATTTTTAGTTGATGTTTTTCTTAGTTCATGTCTCAGATCTTATTACTGTTTTTTCTTTTACATTTTATTGCTGGATGTAACTGGGGCCCTGAGTACACAATCTCGTTCCACCACATGTACCACATGTGATGTGAATGACAATAAAGAAAGTCTGACTCTGAATGTATATTTCCAGCTGAGGCAGCTGTCTAAGCTGAAACCCATATTGTCCAAAAATAACCTGGAGACAGTAATACACACATTTATTACATCCAGGCTCGATTAGTGCATCTCCCTCCTTTTTGGAGTCAGTCAGACCACCATTGCTAAACTTCAACTGGTCCAGAATGCGGCAGCCCGGTTTTTAACCAGCACAGGCAAAAGAGAGCACATTACACCAGTCTTGGCCTCCCTGCACTGGCTTCCTGTTCACCTTCAAATTAAATTCAACATGCTTTTGTAAGTCTATGAATCACTAAACAGCTCTGCCCCCTCCTATCTTACTGATCTGCTGCAGCCATATGTCCCACCACGTTCTCTCAGGTCAGCTGACCTGTTGCGTCTCACAGTTCCAGGAACCCGTCTCAAGCGCAGAGGTGACAGGGCCTTCTCTGTCGCATGTCCTGTTTAAAGTGCTTTATAAATAAAGTGGTATGGTATGGTATTTCCATTTTTGTAAAAGCAGACAGCAGTTCAGCAGTTCAGATTTAATATTTTGACGCCATTGTGAAGGAAAAATAAGAAACACATCACTTCACAATAATGATCACTTTATAAAGTCACTTTAAAATAAATGTATTAATGCTTTATAAATAGGTAATTTGTGGATTTGTAAGCACTTTATAAAATGTTACCAATCAATTACAAAACTGATTAAAAAAACTCAAATATTTATAATTAAAGTCTAAATTAATTATGTACAAATGGACAGAAAAAGAAAAGGTACCCTTGAAACTTTGTGTCTTGCACTTGATGTTAGTGTTGTTTTGTCTACTACATCAAAGCAAAAATAAGAATGGTAGAAATATATATATGTTATCATATATTTTAGTTTACATCAGGTAACACGGTTTATACAGGAAAACAAAACACAGTTGTTGAGGATTTCACTAATATGCTAAGTACATTAATTAAGGCACCATCTACCGGTATATTTTAAGAAATCAGTTTCTAAATTATCTGTGTGTATGTAATTTGTCTTTACACGCACTTTTATAATGCAAAATCAATGTGTTTTTTGAATTACGTTCGCTACATAAAGAATTTAATCTACTGAAAATAGTACACACACACACACATACACACACATAGGAAAATAAATAAAAAGCTTAAGTAAAATAATTAAGCATGTTCAGTGGTAATAAATAGCAGCAACGCTGTCTCTGACAGTGACATTTCACAATTATTCTTCTCACAGGGTAGTTTGCGAGTGGAGTGAAGTTATTTGCATTGATTATCTAATCAGACACTGGAACAATGTATCAGTTATTAACTTCTATCCTAAGCAGCTAAACCTGACAGGAGCACTGGGCCAATGAGAGCTCTCTCTGCTCTGCTCCACATTCAGACTTTTAATTAACAATGACAGCTTCAGGTCTTTTGGATTAGAGGTGGGGTTGAGGGGTGCAGGTTTGGGTACTGTGAATACAGGGAAAACCTCTGCATGTAGCAGGATATCTGCATTTGCAGCTTTCCTCTCCCCCTCTTTGGACCTACTCTGGTTCCCCTAGATCTTGAGGTTGTCACGACGCCTGAAGCGTTGGAATCTTTTGTGAACTTGAGAGATGAGCGAGGGGTCAGATGTGGAGAAAAGGGGAAAAAAAAGAGTACCGTACTTTTCGGCGTTTAACACGCTTCTGTGTATAACCCGCTTTGTCCAATTATTGTCAATAAATTGGAAAAATCCATAAATAACACGCTTCGCCCTATAAGACGCATTATGCGTCACCGCTACACAACGCGTCAGCGCCTCATTTGCCCTGCTGAAAATGGCGGCCACAGAAGCGAGCCAGCATGGAAAGACTTTACAAGATTAACACGGTAAAAACTATTATTTCTTTGCTGAGAAAAAATATATTTCTTAGCTGACATTATAGCACAAGGGTTCCTGAGCTTAACCGTTCCTTAATCAATTCACGAAATGGTCAAATCTGCTGAATTTAAATTGTTTCGGTTTGACGTCTTCCAAATGGTCGCGTGCGCTACTATAAAATAAATTATAAAAAATTGAATTTTATCTCAAATGTCTTATACAGGTCAACAGTTTGTAAATGAAACCCCATATAATTACACTCTGTAAGCAGAAAAAATATCCACCGAGTGGTTTATGATTTATAACAATATAAACGGAAATAAAACCGAAGCTACGAGACGATTCCGTCTCTAAAAAACGAATAAAAAATTGAATTTTATCTCAAATGTCTTATACAGGGCAACAGTTTGTACATTAAACCCCATATAATTACACTCTGTAAGCCTAAAAAATATCTGTCGAGTGGTTTAAGAGCTGTTTATCTAAACAGTAGTGTTTGCGGTAGCTATACCGCTAACAACAAAGCTAAAAGAGCGATTTTTTTATAGCTCTAAATATCTTCTGCAGCTAACAGTTTGTAAATGACCACCAAATAATTATGCTCTGTACGTTTCAAGAAAATCCGCGGCGTGGTTTATGAGTTATCTTGCTAAAAAAACAGCTAACAACACAGCTAACAGTGGTTAGCTCCAGAGCAGGAGGCCGGGCAGCGACAGAGTCAGTCCGACCAGAGGAGGCTTTTTTCGGACACATGAGCTATAAACGGTCGGTGTACTCTCTGGAAGTGTCCCCCTAGCGGACAAAAGTGGTACTGCACCATTTTTTGCCCAAAATGAAAAACGCGATATCAGAGCCAAAAATGGGTCTAAAATATGGGAAAAAAATCCATAAATAAGACGCTTCGGCGTATAATCCGCAGGACATTCAAATGAGTAAAAAAACTGCGTGTTATACGCCAAAAAGTACAGTAGCTGCTTCTAATTAGGACCAAACAGTCAGTTTAGCTCCAGTATACACAACAGTAGAGCTGTGAAAGCAGCATGAGGGGTGGTAAAGGGGTATAAATGAAAAAAGATTACATGAAATTAGATTAACAGAATGAAAGAGATTTTTTCATTTTTTTTATTTTGGGCCATGTATGTAAAGTAGTACCTGCTATGAAAGGCTGGCTGGTATATTGGCTGTAGCAGGGGCCGTGGGCATGGGGAAGGTAGCTGGGAGTAGAGGCATCTACAGAGAGGCTGGATTGGTGGGGCAAGATGTCAGCTAGAGCAGAATCCCCAACAGAGGAGGGGGTGAAGGGGGCAAAAGATGCCTCATGGGGCTCCCGCTTTACACACATGGAAGGCTGATATGACGGATGAGAGTCTGGCAGGTAAAAAAAAAAAAAAGGAATCTTGATGGGATGCAGACATTCGACACCACACATTCAGTATACATTTATGTCAGTCACACATATGAGTGGTAAAATGGAAGGTTTAATCATTTCAAATTAAAAATGGTTTGATTTGTCATTTTCAGAAGCAGTAGGTATCAATCATTACAAGATAGGGAAGTACATTTTTACATGTCAAAGTGACCTTAAAGGCTGTGGAACATCACAAAAAGTATGCCACCCTATCTTCAAGAATCTCAAAACCAGAACTTTTACATGAATACTAAACGGGGGAAAAAAACGTCTTTAGTACTTTGTATTTGATTTGTTCATTTACATAGCTTATAATAATAATCTCATATGCACCCAGCAGTGATGCATTCAGCTGAGCGTAAACATACACCAGTGAAATGTTGCAACAACACATTGCGCCTGATCAATCAAGCTCAAATGCATAAAAAAATTTCCCCAAGGTTTTTGAGAAAACAAACAGTGTAAGCTCACGGCGGCTTTCTCGCAGCAGAATCGCTCCCACAAATAACCGAACAATTGGCTTGAAGACAGTTCAAAATGCTACACTCTGATCTAATTTGGCTGATGAGTCTTGGCACCGTTCATTTCATCCAGTTCTGTCTCTTAAACCTGTGCGATCAATGTAAGCTCTGTCTCTGGTCGCTCCATGCCATGCTGCGGAGACCGCTCTGTTTGTTGGGGCCCAAGATGGCTCTTTTCCGACACCATGATACCCTCATTAGCTGCTTCCCCCATCTTTGTTGTTTTACAACAGGACTGTGTGTTGCAGTTCCTCATTAAGATAAGGGCTGTTGTATTGAAGGGGGGATGCAACACTGTCAGTCTTTAGATTGTAAAACAAGAGGATCGGGGAACGCAGCTGACGGCTTTGTAGCAGGTTCTTCTAATCTCCTCTGCTTTAACAGCTCTAAATGTAAATTTAGGCAGAGGACCACTGATCCTTCGTCATCTCGAACAAATGCCATTTCTAACATATGAAAAGATCATTAAAAAACTAGTGCTTTGACTTTTGGGCATGAACAGAAATGTTTTAATGAGTCTGCTTTGCATTTAATTGGTTGGACTGAAACTATGTCACATGCCCAGTCCATGTATGTCATATTTATGGCAAATCCCTGGGGCTCAATTCTGCTCCTCAGCTAATTTTAACCAATGTGTACTTTGTTAAACTCTTCACACTTACAACTTTCAAAAGTCCAGTTCCCCTCCCATTGACAAGGAGGCATATGTACCTCTGAAAATAAAATGGAATTGCTTGATAAGACATACACTATAATGTCCAATTAGAGGTTAGCGAAATGCAAAATAAGAATGTTCATATGTGGAAAGATCAAAATGACATACCACATCCAGCTTTTGATCAATTTATCCCCCCCCCCCCCCGCTAAAGGACTTTCATTTGAAAAAAAATCTGCAACATATTGCAACTTGAGAATTTACAATTCAGTATTTGGATGAAACAAATAGAAATGAAAAAACAGCTTTCAGATGGACCATTCTGAAGCACGTATTCATGTAAGGAGGCCTGGGTCAAACTTATTTGATACCTCCTGTATTTACCACAGTTTGCTTCTGTTTTCTCAGAGCCTGAGCAACCGTTGTCAAACAGACTGAGGTTACAACACAGCAACAACCGATACAAATGCTACGTTCAAGACCACTGAACTCTGAAACTAATCAGACATGGTGCTGCTTATTGTCCTGGAGACGAGGCAGCGCCCGGGAAAACGGGATGCTGTCAAATCACAGGCACCGATGATGGAGGTGGAAGATAAACTTGGAGTCCGTGGGGACCTGTTTTCCCCAGCAAACACATCTCTGAGAGAGAAGAGACAGTACTGTATAGAGTTCTCCAGCATCTGTCTTTGCCCGACCACTGATACTGCATCTACAGACCCCATCAACCATAGAAATGGAGTGTTAAGAACCTGCAGCAATCCTCCAAGTGATTCTTCCAGATTCAGCTACAACCCTGGCGCACGTTTGCTGGTTAACACTCTTGTTTTGAAAGGTTGACATTTAGAAAAAAGGAAACTTTTTTTCCTTCTTGGGAGCATACAAAGCAAAACTTCCTTTGGATGTATTGTATTTAATAAAAATAGCGGGGCTGTTTGTAAAGAACTAAATGCAGGAAAGGTTTTAAAACATATATTGCTCTGCTGCACTGACAGTATGATATTTTATAACACCAGACAAAAGAGTTTCAGTCAGGGTTTATAGCTCACCATAGCACTGAATCTGCACTGGTGAAAGTTATTAATGATATTCTCATGGCCTCTGACAATGCACAGGTGTCTACACTGGTCCTGTTAGACCTCAGTGCATTTGATACAGTTGATCACAATATTCTATTACAGAGACTTGAATATGATATTGGAATTACAGGAACAGCTCTAAATTGGTTTAAATCATATTTATCTGACAGATTCCAATTTGTAAATGTGAATAATGAATCTTCATCGTACACTAAAGTTAGTCATGGAGTTCCTCAAGGTTTAGTACTTGGACCAATACTCTTTACCTTGTACAGTATATGCTTCCATTAGGTAAAGTTATTAAACAGCATGGGGAACATTTTCATTGTCATGTTGATGATACACAATTATATACAGTATTTGTCCATGAAACCCAATGAATCCAATCAGTTACTTAGACTACAAGCATGTCTTAAAAAGACGTAAAAACCTGGATGACCCTAAATTTTCTGCTTTTGAACACAGACAAGACTGAGGTTTTAGTTTTTGGATCTGAACATCTTAGGAATACATTTTTCAGTCTTTTGCCCTCTTTAATCTGTCCTCCAGTTCTGATGTTAAAAATGTTGGTGTAATTTTTATCAGGGCATGTATTTTATCCCCCACATTAAAAACATTACTAGAACTGCCTTCTTCCATCTGTGCATTATCCCTAAAATTATTTTATTTATCCAGGTAGTCTCAATGAGCCCCGAGAACGCATTTTCAAGTGAGACCTGTTTAGGGAGCAGATGGTGGGGTTAAGGGCTTGCTCAGGGACCCAAAGTGGGACGAATGAGGGTGGAGGCAGGTGTGGGTGTTTCACCTTTTCTACCCACATTTTTTTAAATGTTGTCAGTACCGGGGCTTGAATCAGCGATCTTCCGATCACAGGCCCACCATCTCTAACCTCTGCGCCACCACTGGTTCATGCATTTGTCACATCTAGACTGGACTATTGCAATGGTTTATTATCTGGGTGTCCAAATACTTCTTTAAAAAGTTTTCAGTTGATCCAAAGTGCTGCTGCCAGAGTCTTAACTGGAGTTAGTTGGAGAGATCATATATCTCCAGTTTTAGCTTCTCTCCATTGGCTCCATCAAGTCTAGAATTGAATTCAAAATCTTATTTCTAACCTACAAAGCTCTGAACAACCTACCTCCATCTTATATTCAAGATTTTATTGTTCCAGGGGTGAACTCTCAGACTGCAGGGTTAACCCAGCACACTCACTCTTTGCCCCACTCCCCTCAGGACGGAGGTTGAGGAGCATCAAATGTAGAACCACTAGACTGAGGAACAGCTTCTACCCTGAGGCTGTTAGACTCATGAATAAATAAATAATAAGAATAAACACTGCAAAATATCACATCATGCTGATGCTGATCTGTTTTCTTGTTGCTGTGTTCATCTGTGACCATCTGCTCATAAAGACTCATGTTCGTGCTGCTGTTTATAATGATGTTTTTCTTTCCACTACATTAGGGCTTAGTGTATTACTAGTTGATGTTTCTCTTAGTTAATTCTAGATGTTATTACTGTTTTTCTCTTGCATTTGTTGTTGGATGTAACTGGGACCCCGTGTACATAATCTCGTTTTCATCACATGTACCACATGCGGTGCAAATGACAATAAAGACTCTCTGACTCTGACTCTGACTTAAGCCCCCAGTATAGCTCTGCGTTGGGCCGAGCGCCGCTGCACGCCGTGTGAGCGCCGCGGCACAAGCCTTTGAACGCGGGCGTGAACGCGCCAAGCTCAAATTTTACGACCGCTTACGATCAGTAGGTGTGTTAGCAAATGACCAATCAGCGACCTCAGTTTGTCCCGTAGGTAAACGCTCCGCCCTGCTTCTGCTCAAATGATGTCAAGTATTTGGAGCAAAAGCGCTGGAGCTCACACAGAGCTATAATGTGAACTGCCTGCGCGCAGCACGCGCGCATTGAGCGGCGTGCTGCACAACGAACAGCTATACTGGAGGCTTAAAGGCCGAGATACAGTGAAGCAGACTCCGTATACGCGCGTATACGGAGCCTCTGCTACAGCTCGGCTGATGTTCTCGCGTAGATTCTCGTGTTTTCGCTCCAAATTCTACGTCATTTCCTCCGTACCGTCACTTCCGATCGTCACTTCCGGTAGTTTTTCGCTCCACGGAGAGGACTCAACTGAGCTCGCTGATTGGTCACTTTGACACGCCTACTGAAATGATTGACAGATTTCAGTCAGCTCAAAGTGAAACCTATCGTGAGCAGCTCGCTCAGACTTCTGCGGTGTTCTGATACGGTCTTTCTACTATATATGTTATAAAAAGTTCTCTCAGAAATAAAAATAATAACAGGGAGTGCTTTTCCTGCAGCCCACAGCCCACCAGGGAATATATAAAACATCGCGCACCCAGGTAGGACCTGAATTCATTCATTTCATTCATCGAGTGAACGGAGGAAGAAGCGGTTACTTGACTTTAGGCAAAAAAACAAAAGAAAAGGCCCGATCAGCGATAAAAAAGAGGAATTTATTTCATTTGTGTAACATACAAAACAGTCCGGAGCCGGGGAAGTTTAGGTCAGACACCGCGCATCGCGTATGCGAATCGCGTATGCGTAGTAAAAAAATACCTTTGCGCGTACTTGCCCTGAGGGGCTACGCGGGGCTACGCTGCGTACGGGGCATACGTACGCTGCGTATTGGCGTATCGTGAGGACGCGCGAGTGTATCTCGCCCTTTACTCGTGGTCCCTAGAGTTTCCAAAAGCAGAATGGGAGGAAGATCTTTCAGTTTTCAGGTTCCTCTCTTGTGGAACCATCTTCCAGATCCTGTCCATAAGGCTGACACACTGTCCAGTTTTAAGACTGGACTCAAGACTTTCCTTTTTGGTAAATCCTTTAATTAGGGTTGGCTTGTTATGCTGCCTTAAGCTTACATTATCTATCATCCATCAATAATCTTTTACCCGCTTCTTCCATTTTCGGTCATGGGGTTGCTGGTGCCCATATCCAGCAGTCACTGTGTAAGGGGCGGGGTACACCCTGGACAGGTCACAAGTCTATCGCAGGGACACATAGAGACAAATGTCAAACAACCATTCACTCACTCTCTCATCTAGGGACAATTTAGAGTTACCAATCAGTCTAACATGCATGTTTTTGGTCTGTGTGAGGAAACGGAGTACCCGGAGAAAACTCACGCATGCACAGAGAGAACATGTAAACACCACACAGAAAGTCCCACGGACCAGGATTTGAACCGGTAACCTCCTTGCTGAGAGGCAGCAGCTCTACCAGTTGTGCCGTACCGTGCTGCTCGACAAATTGACCTAATTTCTTTAAATGAATTGTTAAAATTGAAAGTTTTCATTTGGTACTCTTTCTATTTTAACGTGCGATTCTTGACCTGCCATTGTGTATCTGTTCCTATCAAAACCAGCCAGTCGAAGCAGATGACCGCTTGTCCTGAGCCTGGTTCTTCCTCATGAGGGAGTTTTTCCTTTCCACTGTCGCCTTCATGCTTGTTCAAGATAGCCGTTTTCGCATTGACCGGCCCTCAATGGCCCGGGCCGCCCCGCCCCGCCTTCTAATCCGGGTTCGGCGTGTTCGCATTTTCCTTTTTTTCCCCGGGTCCGCCCTCGTTTTGGAACCATCTCCACCGTGGTTCTGATCGGGCTGGGCTCCCCCGGCCCAGTTTGACGTAATTTACTACTCACATTTGATTCGTTGTTTGCAGCAGGGGCTGGACTCGTTCTAACAACAACCTCAGCGCTAGCTGAATTTCATTAAAATTTAACTACAGAAACCCCTAAAAAATATTTGTTAGCTGAATATATATATTAGTGTTTCTGAGTTTAATTTTTGTTAATAACTGATTACAAATCAGCTTATGTTAGAACGTAAATAACACGAAGCGCGCGCCCATTTCCGCCTTTCAGCGCAACCTGAATGTCATTAAAATATAACTAATATTGTCTAACTCTTGCGCGCAGTCAGGGTTTTAAAATATAACTAATAATCTCTAACTTTACGTGGAGTAAATAAAAAGGAGTTTGTTTGGTTAACAAACTCCTTTTTATTTACTCCAATTAAAAAAAAAAGTAAAATAACTTTGTACCAGGTGGGAAGCGAACCCGATTCCTCGGGTCAAGATAAAAGAGTGTAATAGCAATGCGTGATCTCTCTGAGCCACAGTAGCAAACTGGAATTTTAGGAGTCCACTTGTAATCACCCCTCTTAACATTCTAGCTGCACATAGAAGTTAGAGATTATTAGTTATATTTTAAAACCCTGGCTGCACGCAAGAGTTAGACAATATTAGTTATATTTTAATGACATTCAGGTCGCGCTGAAAGGCGGAAATGGGTGCGCGCTTCGTGTTATTTACGTTCTAACATAAGCTGATTTGTAATCAGTTATTAACAAATATTAAACTCAGAAACACTAATATATATACTCAGCTAAAAATTTATTTTTTAGCGGCGTCTCCTCTCTTAAAACACTGTAAGTGCGCACACAAGAACACTCCACCCACGTCAAGTGAACACCCCACCCACTTCAAGAGAACACCCCACCCACTTCAAGAGAACACCCCACCCACTTCAAGGCTTGCTCTCCACATAATGCGTAATGAATGGGGGCGGGCCAGGGCTGGCTCTGGGCCAACCAGGGACGAGCCGGACTGGGGAGGGCCGGTCAATGTGAAAACGGCTGATGAGAGTTCTGTGATGGGAGTTAAATTCAAAGTAGTCAGCTCCTCAGATAAAGTCTTACATTATTATTTTATACATGAATGTTTCTGTTCTGTGCCCTGAGATGACTTCTGTTGGGACTTGGTGCTACATAAACAAACTGAAATTAATTGAAAACAAAAGAGGCACAGTCAAAGTTGTGACCGAGCCAAGAACATATTGCAGTAAAGGCTTGAATTCCCCATCCACGGTCTTTAGTTTTAACGTCATTCATTATCAAATGTGTGCTTAAAGGTTAGTGTGAGTATTGAGGGAGGTGGTGGTTAAGAATTAATTTCTAAGCTCGGGGCTGCAGGCGTTAACAGAGCTGAGACGACCATTTGTCACCAGGCCACGCAGCAGACACTGCAAGTTACCGGTGACGGCTCTGCGTTTGCAACTCAGCAGAGAAATAGCTGGAAACGCCGAAAGGAGTAGCCCAGAATGTGCATCTTAATTAAACTGCTCAGCTCTTTTAGATGATCAGGTTTGTCTTTTGTCACTCTGAGAGGGTGAGAAATAGATGCAAATGAAAAAGCTTAAAAAGAGTTAAACCACCAGCTCCAGCTTCACATCTGCTGGAGTTCAGAGGGGTGCCCATTTGCACTTCTCCCTCCCACAGGCTCTGGTGAGAGTGATTATCTAACCCAGCTTGCAGAGAGACCGCTAAACTCTCACTGGGTGAATGAAGCAGTATTAAAACATCATTTATTCTGTGTACTTAGCTTCTGCCTGATTAAAAATGTATAAGATTTGCACGATGTCTTAAAATGATCAGGTGTTTCAAAAGAAAACCGCGTGGAGACGGAAACGATACTGAGAACGACTCAGAGCGCTGAGATGAATCATTACATGTACAAAGTATCTATGGACACACACGTTAACAGTACTGATTAACTAAACACACGTAAACAAGTGCTACGTTCGCTGCTGTTCTGTTTAAGATTTTTTTCTTCTCCCTGTCTCCTTTCATTTTATGTTTTTTTTCTTCTTCTTTCATTATACTGTTATAATGTAAAAATGTTTTTTCTTTATAAAATGTAAAATGAACAAATAAATAAATAAAAATAAAATAAATAAATAAACCGTCTCTGTTTCACACATAGGGCAAACAGAGGACACACAACATGGCCGGCTTTGCTTTTGCGGTATGGGGCTCCTGGAATGCAAAACTGAGCACTTCATTAATCATTCATCTTTAATAGATTATGCAAATTTCAGGACATTAAAATCAACAAGATCAATAACTGCACACATTTTAATTGGGAGCAAAAAAACATTTAAAGAATGAATATAATCTTGTGGCTCCATCCAGTATGAGAGCATAATTTATTGATAATTGGATTCCAGCCTAAGTGAGGAAGGTAATTTAGCAGTTTCTCAGCCTTGGCATACTTTCCCATTTACAGGGTTGCCTAATGGCAGGAGAAAAAAAAATAAAAATATCATGCACTAACAACCTGCACGCCGCCTCATGCATTACTTTGCACAGTTCAAGTGATAAAAGTTTGCTGGTTATTACTTGCGAGTTTAATTTTGTTTGTGTTCAAAATAGCCAAACACATTTTTATTAATTGCGCAGCTGAACTAAGAAGGGCTGTCATATTGCATTTTCAGAAAAGTTGTATTAGTTTTCCTTCTTTTAATGCAATCTGTGGTTCTTTACGAGACCCTGGGCCCCCAGGTGGATCTGAGGCCACCTGCTATGAGTTTGCTCCCCAGAGCGAGACCACTTTTATAGGGAGGAGCCCAGCATAGACAAAAACACACCTTTCTTCTCCTGAGGCCCAACTTTCCAGGGCAAAGCTACCTCCCACATTTTCAGGAATAAAAAGGGGGTCTTTCTTTTCCCATCACTCTGTGCTCGAGTCTGGGGCTGGACTACAGGGATCATATGAGATGGGCGACTGCAGTTTTCAATCATGCTGTCCTCCTTTCTGACCCTCTCTCTCTCACACACACACACACACACAGACTGCACTCACTGGCTTTGATTCCCACTGCATCATTATGGGACTTTTATTAAAACCCTGGTGCATTTAGGGAGTCAGTGTGGCCATCGGTAAACCTAACCCCTCCTGGGAAAGGGCCTCAGCTCACACAGTGAAGCAATATTTCAATTATCCAGGTGGCCATCAACCTGGAGGGCTGAGCAAAAGAAGCCGAGGAGCAATTCAGAGAGTGTAGGTAAAACGATACAGTTACCCCCAAGCCTACAAATCCCTATTGACTTGCAGTGGATATTACAACTTAAAAACAGCTTAAAAGTTAGAGAGTGCAAGAAAAAAAAAAACTTTCGGTGCTATATTTCTTCCATTTTTTTTAACTCTTCCCTGACAGTCTCTGTCTGCAGCATCAGCCACTCGTCCACTGTGCCGTTCCAGCTGCTGTCAATCAACGAGCCATGATAGTCTTTGATGGCAGTGTCGAGAACAGCAGCTGTCTCTTACGAGAAACACTCCCAGTCAATCTGTTAGCGAGCCAATCTGGGATAACACAGTAGCCAGTTAGGAGGTTAGGAGCTGAGCGTTTGAAAGACCTGCAGGATTTAATGGGCTCAGATGGTGTGTCACCTCTCAATGCCTCAAAAACAGCCTGACATGTGTGTTTGTAAAGTTCACTAATAAGAGTGTCTGTCAAACTGTTGATGAATCTGTGGCAAAATACCTACAGCCTCTTCTGAACTTGTTTATTCTTTGTTAAAGCAGCATGAGAGTGAAATCCTCCCAACTAAAGAAAATGGCACCAGGCAATTCAACACAAGTGACCTGATGAAAAAAGATTCTGCTAATAAAGTGATTAAATTAGCTGCAAATACATCTATGCACTCCACACATCTACTATTTATCATTTTACTTCCTTGTTTGAAGCAGCAATCAAGTTTTTAGGACGTCATAAAATTGGACATCCACGATCTTGGACTGGAAGTCCATCATGCAACACCACTGCCATAATCTTAGGGGGAAGTAGATTTGACAGTCATCAGCGTAGAAGTGGAAAGGTATGTTGTGTTTCCAGAAAATAGCACCGAGTGGCAGTAGGTATAAGGAGAATAGGAGAGGACCCAGGATGGACCCCTGCGGAACCCCCCATTTAAGTGCTGCCACTGCAGAACTAAAATCGTTGATGGACACACAAAAGGATCTGTCAGCCCCCAGATGTCTTTTGTTTTGTACTTCATTGTGTGTGTTACCTGTTGTTTGTTTGTTTGTGCAGCACTTTGGTTTGGCCTTGTCGCTGTTTAAAGTGCTTTATAAATAAAATGGTATGGTATAATCTAAACTAACAGAGCAGGGCTGTTCAACTGGCGACTCTGGGGCCAAATCTGGTCCACTGGAGAGCTCAGTTCAGCCCAGCAATGGGTCCATTTTTAAATAAAACTAGATTTTATATAAGCTTTCAGTAACCGTGCCCCCCTGAGCAATTTATTTGGATAGCCCTGCAATAGATCATGATGAATGATGACAGTTTAAAAAATGTTCTCCATTCCTAAACACGTTTTAAAAGGCGTGCTTGGTCAGGCTCATCAGTTGCTCCAGGATAGTCCGAGGGTCAGTAAATTGTGAATCATCCAAAGAGAATTGTTTGGCATCTTAATTTAAATATTATTTAGGGAAAAACAGCTAATTTTATCCAAGGGGTGAATATGTAGAATTTTATATCTTAAGTATGAACCAAAACTCACCAAACCTTTCAAATAAATGTGAAAGACCACATCTCTGAAACCATTATTCAGACATTTTGTTTTGTGTTGCCCAAATAAATATACTGGAGCAAAGTTTGGTTCAGTTCTGTGTTAGTATTTTGTGTAACTTCATAAAACAGTTGAACTAGTTCAGTAAAGGGAGACAGAAAGTTTTTTTTAAAGCTGATAAGACACAGAAGCCATTGTTCTGCTTTATGTTTCTCAGCACTGACCACCTTGGTTGTGGATGTCTTTCACTGCTGCACCTGCGTGCATTCTTTCAGGAATCAATGTAGCGTGAATCAGATTGTACCTGTCACAACAGAGTAGCTCTGTGAGACACTGGAAGCGAGGTCGGAGCTGGCGCTGGTGGAGAGGCTCGGCTTCACGTCTTCCAGGCCGGCATTCAGCGACGGGAGAGAGTACTCGTTTGCCTGTGGACAAATACACGCACGTGAGCAGGTGGCAATCAAAAAAACAGCAGCTGCTTTTATTAAATATCACATATCAAGTCACAATCTGGGTAATATCACTCATTCACTGTCCACAAGCTCTGTTGAAATGACAGATTCGCAGCAGATTTCCCCCAATTTTGGAGACGGTGCATAAAATACAATTGACTGACACCTCTGGGATATCTGTGGTCCTCTCGCCATGTTTCCATCGAAATTTTTCTGTAAACGTCACCTCCGTCTCTGCTCCCTATGCTTTACTACGACCTGTGATGATGTATGCATGCATTAGGGCTTGTCTGAGAAGAAGGCAGAGCGGGAGAGATGGATGAGAGAGGGACTGGGAGAGGAGTGAAAGGACGGGGTGTCAGCTGGCTCTTTGTGCTCCACTGCAGTCATCCCTGTGACCAGTCAAGGGAGGAGACATTCAGGGCTTTGTTACAGGAGAGACATGTGGTGGGTTTTTTTTTTTCTTATTTTTTTTTTCATTTCTTTGTATTTATTTTTTCATTTTTAAGAAAAAAGGGGAGTACAACCTAAAAAAAAATCAACTTTTATACTTTGCCTCTAGGATGACCTCATATAATAGGTTCCATTTTCATGTCTTTATTTGTATTTTACATTGCAACGTAAAATATTAGCTCCAGTCGTCTTTCACAGTTTGTCCAAAAACTCACTGAAGATACAATCCCTTCTGGTTCAAGCACCTTAATCTCTGATTAAGACTCTGCAGTTACGCTGCATCCTATTTGTTAGTGAGATGACATTTCCTGATCTTCTTTCAAAGGATGAGTGTTTGCACACACATTTGTGTATGCGAGCGTTCGTGTCAGAATGCGTGTGTGCATCTGTTTGTCTCAATGGGTTGGGGGGGGTCCCACAGGGGTGAGCTGGTGACCCCAGTCTTGTCTGCCTCTATCCCAGATAAACTCTAATTGTCTCCTTACAACTGTTCCCTGGCACTGGGCTGGATGTTCCTCTCTA
This sequence comes from Garcialebias charrua, assembly GCA_038048925.1. NCBI lineage: Eukaryota > Metazoa > Chordata > Actinopteri > Cyprinodontiformes > Rivulidae > Garcialebias > Garcialebias charrua. The sequence goes on along the minus strand of JBBPBX010002754.1, from coordinate 52,471 downwards.
TTCCGTTGGGCCTCAGCAGCACAAGAGCCATTTTGTCATGCAGATGGGATATGTGGGTAGGGCTGGGCAGGGCTGGGCGGAGGGCGAGTGGCAAGCACAGAGGGGGCCTGAATGACCTGACCACATGGCTGCCAGAAGTGTGGGAGGGATGAGGCCTATTCAGCCTTGCCTCTTCAAAATGGCTTTTTAATGCTCTGACGCAGACACCAGACAAGCCTCTAATAGCCTAATATCCCACCTTTTCACCAGTTTAAGAAAGGGAGGGGGTGTTGGAAACAGGCAGAAAAAGGAGGTGCACAGAAAAAGTGGAAAAGCAGTCTGATTAATATTACATTAAATTAAAACTGATTTTTCTGGACCATTCCGACGCCATTTTTCTCCCCCTTCCTCTGGCCCCCTCTCGCCTTTTTAATACCTTCTCCTCCACTCTTTGTGATTGCAAGTCATTTCCAATTCGTTTTGGTATTGATCTTGCCGTAGAAATCACTTTGGTAATTAGCTGCATTAGGGGTTGTAAAGCAGGCTGAGGGGCTGTCCCTCTGATTTATCGCCGCTGTAATTCCCCACGATCGCGCAGAGATGAAAATGAACTCAATTAGGGCACTGCTAAGGCTGCACGGGCACCCACACAGAGTTCCAATGGAAAAATTAATAGTCTCTTGTTGTTTAACAGTCTGAAGAATGTAAATAAAGCTTATCCTCTGTAATAGGCTGCAGACTTGTGGACTATTTTGCGGTGGTTTTCATTCAATATAAAATGCAATGTTGCTTTGTGGCAAAGAAAAATAATTTTGTGATGAATATGCATCTCACGTTTTAATCAGAAATGAATACATTTAAAATCTGATATAGTACATTTAAAAACCAGATGAATCTGAATTGGAATTATCGCAAAAAACATTATGAACAAATTTAACAAGGTTAAGTCAAATCCTCTGGATGGATTCTAATTTGTTGAAACGTTTCGTCTTTTATCTTCTCATCTTCAGACTTCTTCAGTCTGAAGAAGTCACATTCTCTCTTTCGCTCTCGACAAAGCTCTCCCTCCCTCCAGAAAATTTTTTTTTGCTCTCTTGTCCTGTCAACCTCAGAGCTTCTCTTTAAACATCTTCTGAATTGAAAATTACAATGGAATTGGTCAGTTGGTCCCTCAACGCAATTACATTTTTTTCCACCAGACAACAGGGTGCTGGAGAGCCCTCATGCCCCGAACAGACCCACGCAGCTGG
>JBBPBX010002754.1:2075-34244 GCA_038048925.1 Garcialebias charrua | reverse complement strand
TACATTTTCTTTTCACTTCTTGTTTTTTATATATATATATATATGTGTGTGTGTGTATGTATAAATAAAACTTCATTCAGTGAATTAAACATTTATTTAAAGGTGAGGGTGCTCTCAGGGTGAACCACACAAAAAGCACCAAGACCCGTGTGACAAATGGACAATGAACATGCCACCCGTGATGCGCGGCTTCTTGACAAAACGCTAGTTCGCCTCCCCATCGGGGGAAACTCTCCGAAATTAATGCTCATCTCATCTTTTACAAAAGCAAACTAACCTTTGAGCACACATTTGATAATGAATGACTTTCAGCCTGTGTTTGGGGAATTAAAGCAATTTGGCTCTACAAACATTCTTTACTTAGTTGTAATTAATTAGGGTGCAAGATTTTTTTGGCTCTTGATAAATTGCCCCATTCTGCAATATTGCCCCGAAAATGGAGGTCAAAGATTTTTGGTTGTTGTTGGAGCAAACACGAAGGTGTCCCTGTCATGCTGAATTTAATACTCTTGCAAGCAAAAGAGTCATTGTCAAACGACTTTGTTTGTGTGCCAAAAAAACAAGAAGGTCACCCTACTTTTCTGTTTGTGGGATAAGAAACTGAGCTGATATCAGATGCAAGACATGCACGTTTTTGCGATGTTGTGGATTTACCGTATTTTCCGCTGTACAAGTCGCACTGCCCCACCAGTCGCATCTGTCCAAATGTGTCTAATGAAGTGGAAAAATCCATAAATATGTTGCTTCGCCGTATACGTCGCATCTATTATGCGTCACCGCTGACAACCTGGAAATGTGGGCTGAACCTGGAAATGTGGGCCAGTGTTGTGCCAAAAATCGATGGGCTGCCAAATGGCAGCTGCGGGAGCATGCACGGGAGGACTTTAACAAGAATTTAACAAGATTAATACTTAAAAACAATTGTTTGTTTGCTTGAAATTATAGTAAAGGTATGTCTCAGTCTACCTCTTGCGTAACAAATGCACTTTGACGGTCAAACCAGCTGCATTTCAAAACCTGATTTGCGGAAGTGGGCACACACAGTGGGACGAGCCCCTATGCATTTCATCAAAATGTAACAAGATAAACACCTAAAAACAAATTTGTTTGCTCAAAATTATAGTAAAGCTGTGTCTCAGTCTAACTTTTGCTTAATACATGCACTTTGACAGTCAAATCAGCTACATTTTCAAAAGCCGATACAAGTACATAAACGTGCAGAGGGCGTCTCGCTGTCCATTTATTCGAAATTTAACAAGATATCCACCTACATCAATTGTTTTTTAGCTCGACTTTATAGTAAAGGTGCGTCTCAGTTGAACTTAGACTTAATAAATGCACTTTGATGGTCAAATCAGCTGCATTTAGCTGGGGAGGCACAATGAAATGAAGTTGATTCGGTTGCTCCAGGCAGACAACGGTAGCCCGTATGGCAAGCCGATTATGTCACTAATTCAAAGCAGTCTGCTCCTCAGATATACAGTATAGTGTTAACATTATTTTTATGTATGTATGTTTCTGTTCAGTGCCCTGAGATAACTTCTGGTGTAACTTGGCACTATATAAATACACTGAATTAAAACCCGTTTGAAAACACATCTCTACTCATTGGCCTTCAACCCAACTGAGACTTGATTTTACTTCATTTTTATTGATTTTACCTGTTTAACTTGTCATTTTATTGTATTTTAAATTGAATTTTTAGTTCATTGTGTGTGTGTTTTGTGGTTCTGTTTTTATGCTTTCTTTTATCTTGTTTGTAGCTAGTGTCCAGTGCTTTGTTTCAGCTGTGGCTGTGTTAAAGCGCTTTATAAATAAAGTTCAAGTTCAAGTTCACTTTATTAGGTCCCCAAGAGGCAATTCATCTACAACAGGTAGAGGTGATGAGACAGCCAGCATATTCATACAGCTATAAAACAGAATAAAAAGTACCATCAAAACAAAATACATAAAACATTACTAAAAAGGTACAGCATAATAAAAGCAAACTATTCATCCTTAAAAACATGAAGTTAAGATTTCCAAGATAAAAATATGTAAAAGGAGATAAGCTTAAAACCTAGTTTTTGTTTAAAAATCCAATAGCTGAGGGGATGAAGGAGTTGATGAGGATGATGATGATGAATTGAACAGAATTTAATAACTACTTTTACCTATTACATGATACAACAACCTGCCTTACTACTCTGCTGCCATCTAGTGGCTAAGAATTGTAGTGTTCAAATTTTTTTCAGTCAGAATAATTAAAAACGGTCATATCTCAGCCAAAAGTTGGTTTATAAATATGGGGGGAAATCCATAAATACATTGCTACAGCATATAAGTTGCAGGGCATGTAAATCATGCCATAAAACGCAACTTATACTGCAAAAAATACGGCAGATAAAACCCATGAATCAAGTATTTATTTTCCCAGTCATTAAATAACAACAGGATGTTTTCAGTCAGTGCGTGATTCAAAAATCTTGTCCTGCTCAAAGCAATCCAGCATTGCCAGTTGCAAGGATAACAGTATTCCCAGTTCAGCGGTTACCTCTACTACTCTATTTAAGACAAAAATCAACAAGCTTTTTAACAACAAACCAAAAAAAATCTTTGAATTGATTTTATTTTTTTTAATGGGGACAGAGAAAGAAAAAAAAGGAGGGCGAGAAAAATAGATAGCTTGATTTGCTGGCGTTCAATCTAAGGGGACTGTCAGAGGAAGCAGACAATAATCTAAAGAAGCCCATCTTTTAATGAGAATCTCAACACACATCTCTGTTGTAAAAACAACAAAGGCTAGGAGGCAGCTAATGAGGCTATCATTGCTGCACAGAGAGTTCTGCGAATGTGCGCCTCTCTGAAAGAGGGCTTTAAAAGGAACATCAAGCAACAGTCGCAAAGCTGCTGGCAGTCACCGCCAACTGATTATTCAAAAATAGAAGTCAGTGCAGTCCGTATGCTGGCAAATATGCAGAATATTGATTTACGTTTATTACGTCTGTTAGTAGTTTTTTGTTTTCCTCATCCACAGTCCTTAGTAAGGTTTGAGTCTGAATTATCTGCTCTGATCATTGATTATTAATACTAAAGTGTGTCTTACTGGTGCTTTTTAAGGTTAAAGTGAAAGCTGAAGTTTCCAATGAGGGTTAAGTTATTGATCGCCTGGTTTGATTTTGTGAGTCAATACTAGGGCTGGTATCGATGAAGTGACCAACCCAAATGAACTGGTTTCTTATAGTCACTGATGTTAAACACTTGGGTTTTGTAATCGTTTTACATAATATAGCTGGGTTCAAATCCGGCGTGGGATCTTCCATGCGCAGCCTGTCTATTTGTTGAAATGTAAAGACAAAAATCAAGAAAAGAAAATAATAATTTCCAACATTTTATACGTATTGTTTTTTTTTTCTTACACTACTGTAATGGGATACAGTTCAGAAAATAAAGATAATAATGAAATTTTAATAAAAATGCAAGACTGCTATAGCTGTGTTAATAACAATGGAAAAAACAAAGACAGCAGGGTCGGTGTTTGTAGAGACTCACAATAGTCACCCTTGTCTACACAAACACACACTAACACACCATGACTTCACCCCTGCTGGACCCCCCACTACAGTACTCCCACGGCTCCCTTTGACTTATGTGCACTGGCTTGTGGCTGACTAATTCTTACAATAAATGAAAGGTTCAGCATGACATCACTTTTCTCTGCAAAGCTCTTTAACTCACAGCCCTGAAGTCTCAGCGCTTTAACCAAAAGATGCATTTCACCAGGGATGCCTCCGATGCAGCCATTGCTGCCGACAGCATTTGTTCACTATGTGTTAGTTAGCTTGAATGTAGCATTTTTGTAGCTGTTTTTAGTAATCCCTTGATTTGTCTTTTGTTTGTGTATTATTGGTTTTAATATCTCTTTTCTGGAATTACAAACTGCCAAATCTTTGCACTAAATAAGAAAAATCCAGTATTTCATTACAAATGCGCAATGTGTTTTCTTATGAACATGCAGCAATAAATTAAGTTCAAATCGAAAATGATCTGCATATTATTTTACTTAATTTCAACATGCCTGCATCGTTTGTATAAATGTTGTGCATTAGGTACTGTACTTTCCGCCGTACACGCCGCACCGTCATATAAGTCGCCTCAGTCACATCAGTCCAAAAATGTCTAAGAAATTGGGGCAAAAACATAAATTAGTCACTTCGCTGTATAAGTAGCATTTATTTTGTGTCACGCTGATGTGTCACATTTGTTATGCGTCACCACTGACCACGTGGAAATGTGGGCCAGTATTGTGCCAAAAATTGATTGGCTGCCAAAGGGGAATCGTGAGAGCATGCATGGGAGGACTTTAACAAGAATTTAACAAGATTAACACTTAAAAACAATTACTTGTTTGCTCGAAATTATGGGAAAGATGTGTCTCAGTTAAACTTTTCCTTAATACAGTATATGCACTTTAATGGTCAAATCAGTTGCATTTCAAAAATCGATTTGCGGTTGCGGAAGCGCGCAGAGGGACGACTCGACGTGCATTTCTTTGAAATTTAAAAAAGACAACCACCTCAAAACAATTATTTGCTCGACATTATAGTAAAAAGGTGCGCCTCCATTGAACTTTTCCTTAATAAATGAACTTTAATGGTCAAATCAGATGCATTTCTCCTGGGCGGCGCGGCGAAATGCAGCTGATTTGACGTTTGCTCCAGGTTTTCTGGAGCGAGACGAAGGTGGCTTTGTATGGCAAGCCAAGTGTCTCATTAATAGCCACTTTTACATATTAATGACACACTCGGCTTGCCATATTACTCGAGTGCCCTCTAGCAGCTGAAAATGGTATAATTCAACATTTTCCATGTCAGAATGAATGAAATGGTCTGATCTTAGCCAAAAATTGGGTTATAAATATGAAGAAAAAACATATATTTGTCGCTTCGGTGTTTAAGTCTCAGGACTTGCTAATTTATGCAAAAAGGAGCGACCTATATGGCGAAAAGTATGGTACTTCAGTTGTAAACCTTTTTCTTGCATTTTGTTTTTGTTTTCAGAGCATCTTAAAGGAAATTTGGGGAATCTGATTTTAGATCATTAAAACACTTTTCGTCTATGATTTTGCTATGAAGGACCAAAATTCCCGACTAGGTAGTCACAAAGTTCTATCTTATCTTATCTTAAATGTTGGAGATAAATACATTTGTTTATTGAAGCTGCAGACAGCAACCTGAACAGGAGTACAGAAAAACTTTAAAAAACCTGAATGATGTGAGAGCTGTGGAAAACAACAAATTGGCAAAGAGAGGGAAAAAAATCAAAGAACATATGTATTGCATGCAATGAACAGGTGCGCTGTTTAAGCTTAGGAATACATGTTTCAGTCTTTCGCCTTCCTTGGATGGCATTACTCTGGCCTCCAGCTCTAATGTTAAAAGTCTTGGTGTTATTTTATCCCCCACATTAAAAACGTTACTAGAACCGCCTTCTTCCACCTGCGTAATATCTAAAATTAGAAACATCTTATTTAAAAATGATGCAGAAAAACTGGTTCATGTATTTGTCACGTCTAAACTGGACTCTTGTAATGGTTTGTTATCTGGGTGTCCAAATACGTCTTTAAAAAGTCTTCAGTTAATCCAAAATGCTGCTGCCAGAGTCTTAACTGGAGTTAGTAAGAGAGATCAAATCTCTCCAGTTTTAGTTTCTCTCCACTGGCTCCCCGTCAAATCCAGAATTGAATTCAAAATCTTACTTCTAACCTACAAAGCTCTCAACAACCTAGGTCCATCTTATATTACAGAGCTTATTGTTCCATATTTTCGTAACAGAGCACTTAACTCTCAGACTCCAGGTTTACTCGCGGTTCCTAGAGTTTCCTGAGGTAGAATGGGAGGCAGATCTTTTAGTTATCAGGCTCCTCTCTTGTGAAACCAACTTCCAGTTTCTGTATGTGAGGCTGACACATTGTCCAGTTTTAAGACTGGGCTTAAGACTCTCCTTTTAGATAAATCCTATAGTTAGGGTTGACTGGTTATGCTACTATATGCTTATACTACTGAGGACAAATTGACCTCATCTCCTCAAATGATTTGTTAAAATTGAAAAAAATTCATTTTATATTGTTTCTAACTTAACATGTGCTTATCAACCTGCCATTGTGTATCTATTCCTCCTTCCTGTTCCTCTCAAACCCAACCAGTCAAAGCAGATTGCCGCTTGTCCTGAGCCTGGTTCTGCTGAAGGTTTCTTCCTCATGAGGGAGTTTTTCCTTTCCACTGTCGTCTTCCTGCGATGAGAGTTCTGTGGTGGAGTTAAACTCAAAGCAGTCTGCTCCTCAGATAAATAATGTTAATTATTTTTATATGTGAATGTTTCTGTTCAGTGCCCTGAAGAGTTTTCCGTTGTGACTTGGCGCTATATAAATAAACTGAATTGAAAATGTAATTGATTAGTAACCATGATCATGATTAAGCTAGTGCTGAGGAAAAAAACAGTCAGAACAAAGAAGTTTCAAAATAAAACAGGAAGTGAGGCTGGCGAAAGTGTTGACAAAATAAATGTGAAGGAAACCAAACCATAAATTCAAGACTTCAGAGAGAAACAACAAATACAAATGACAAGTTATTTAATTGTACTAAATCACAGTTTATTGGAATAATGTTCTTTGTTTTAAAAAAAAATCTCAATATGCACAGTTATTGCTGATAAAAAAAGTTAGATTTGTTGCTATCAGTTTTTAAAATGTATAAACATTTTGTTACAATTAAAGAAGTCACTTTGTTGCTCCCTGCAAGTGGAAATTGTGAAAGAACAACTCCAACCTGTAAGTCAAGATAATCATCTGCGTAATTTAGAGAATGTTTTTTGAAGAGGCTATTTTATTGACATTTATGTTCACACGGATGTACAGGTAGTCCTCGACTTACGACGGAGATCCGTTCCTACGCGGCATCGTGAACCGAATTTCGACGTAAGTCGGAACATACGTACATACTGCCCCTTATACATACAGTACTGTATTTTACCAAGCACTTAGCCTATTCTAACACAGTACCCTACATAATTATCAAAAAACACATACATTTCAGAGCCATAATGAAGGAAAAAAAGAGTTCATTTCCTACTGGGATGCTGGTGAAGCCGTTTCCTCCGTCCCTCCTCCGTATTCTCCATTCGTTTACGACGTAAAACCGCCGTCCAGCTCGGTCCATCCTCCGTATTCGTTTACGACGTAAAACCCGTTCACAGTACAGTTTTGTTTTGTTTTTTGAATGTCCAGAGGACCAGACTTAGCTTTTTTTAGAGAGTACAGGGCAGAATTCCTCCGCAGCTACGTTTACTACGTAAAACCGGAAACTGCGTAACTCTGCTTTTCAAAGTAAATTTTCAAAAATATATATATATTTTTTTAATTTTATGGGGGATGCGTCCTAACCGCGAAACGTCGTAACTCGAGACCGTCGTAAGTCGAGGACTACCTGTATATGCGTTTCTCTTAAAGCCCTTCTTCTGACAAAACAACCAGAATTTCACAGAAATTCTTTACGATGAAAGCAGGAGAACACAACAAAAAAATTATGTTTTCATACTTTAAAAATTATCATCCCTTCGAGAAAAAATATGGTAACACTACAAAATGATTCAATACAACACAAAAACCACAAACACTGAGTTGACCATGAACTTTACCTCAAGACCGATGATGGTTCCTGTATTATGGTGCCTTTTATCCACTAGCTCCTCATTAAAAGTTTGAGACGAGCTTCTCTTTGAGTCCATGTGACCCCCACACAGCTGACAATATAGCAGGGGCCTCTCTTGCCCCGGCTGCTGTGTATTGGGGTTATGTGCTTTGGTCCAAATGTCCCTGTGGCCATCGAGGACAACCCAGCCGTCACTCTCAATTACAGAGCTGAATATCTGCAGCCCAGCAAATGATGCTCTGCAGAGGGGCCTGCAGAGTGTTCTGACTAAAGGCTGTTATGTGCAGACGAGTTTGAACTGGTTAGAGGAGACATAATCACACAACTGCATCCCCAAGCAGGAAGTAACTTCACTTTAACAAACGGATGCTTTCTTTACTACACCTCCTCTAGAAAAAAAATAGATTTTGTGCTGACTGAGTTGTGGTGGCTGCGATGAGTCATGATTAGTCGGTCAAATTTTTTTTTGATGACTTTCTTATACAGCTACAAAATCTTGTTTGGATTTAGCTAATGGGACATTAAAAGAAGAGCAAAAAATACATTTTGGGTGTGTCTACTTAGCAAAAGCTGCTTAGGCCAGTTTAGAAAAGACAAATCTATTGCTTGTTTAGATTTAACTGGTTAGCTTGCATCTTTTTCAGGTTTTGTATTGTTTAAACAATACTATTATAAGGGTCATGAAAATTAGCACTCTCAAATCTTAAATTTGAAGTTTGTTCAAAAATGTTTCATTCACGTGCATTTTCCATTTCAGACCATGAAAGCACCATCTGCTTCGAATGGTTTCAGACCATTAAATGACAATTATCAGTCATTGTGCCCATAGGTTGTGTTCAAACTGTCCCTCCTGTACTTGCTAGTAGGTTTGAAGGTTCTTATCCCTGATAATGTGCTGCTTTGTGCACATGTAAAAACAGAAGCTTTTTTGTTGTTGGTTTTATTTAAAGCCTTTGTTTACAATTTACCTACTACTTTTAAGCTGGATATGAAAGATTTTCGTCAAATGAATTCCAGATTTAACAGTAATAAGGCTTTAATTCCCTATCTAAAAAGAACTCAAGAGAGGATGGGTTTTTTGTTTGATTTATGTTTTGCTCGTTTTTTGATACTTTGTTAAAAAAAAAAAGTATTTCTTTCTTTTGTTTTTTTCTCTTTTTTGTTTTCTATTGTTTATTGTTTGTTTATTGTTTATTGTTTAAGGAAATTCTACCATTGCTGTTCATCGTTCTTTAGTTTTAGCAGGTCGCTTTCGTAAATGAGCCTATGAGGTTCAATAAGATTTACCTGACTAAATAAAGGTTGAATGAATGAATGAATGATTTGAGTGAAATTCTGATCAGTTCATAAACATTACAGCAATATATAAAGTACTATAATTATGTTCAGATATAACCCTAACCCTATCCGTAACCTTATGAATCTGATAACCTACTGAGCCTGCTAGGAGGTAGAGAAGGGACAGTCTGAAAGAAACCTATAGGGATGAGAACAACTGATAACGTCCATTTAATGGGTGATAACAGTCAAAGCGGGTGCTTTAGTTTTCATAAAAACAAACAATTTGTTCATAATCCTGAACTAGTAACCCTACAGGTGACACATCTTTTTTTGTGTGTGTCCACTTTTGCCTCTGCAGGTCGGGATATGGCCAACACAACCTTACCTGGGTACCCCCCTCACGTTCCCCCCACAGGCCAGGGCAGCTACCCAACCTCTACTCTCGCTGGAATGGTTCCTGGTGAGTCAGATGAATTGATTTAGCCGTTTCGTGATGTCAGTGATGATGATTCTTATGTGGCATCACCCTCAACACGAGTAGAAGCTGAGAAACAGAGTGACGATAATTTAACAGGAAATTGGGCAAAAAGGCAAATACTGACCTGAAGACAAGCAGGTGCACATTTCTCTGTATTTGTGTGCATTTATTAATAATTTGAACAAGATAAATCAGTAATCAAAGTGGAGAGGACTGCCTTGCTGTGTTCATGCATTGATGTTCTCACCTACTTGTCATTGAAATAATTGGGCTCAATTTTTTTTTTCTTGCCTGGATTATCGGTCATGTGCTCATACAGTTTGCACTACTTCTCATACTTGCACTAATGTTTGTATTACATCACTGCCTATAATCATAATACTGTTTACATTCTCTGTTTACATTTATTAATACTGTTTACTTTTATTACTACTGCTTACATGTAATTACTACTGTTTACATTTACACTACTCTAATATCTACACCACTGCTGGTACATATACAGTGTGCTCTGAACGGTCTTATTTAGGGATGCCCAATGTGCCTTACTGCATATGCCACTTTTTGCCTCTATAACAACATCAACTACTACCTCATACATATACTGTGTACATTAACTCATACGCTGCTTTGCCACTTTGCAAATGTCAATGCTAGAAACCTTTAGTTTATTTTAGTTATACTTTTTATACTCTTTTTTTTATACTAGTATGCAAAAACTCAGGACAGTATTATGTTCATTAAATGTTTAATGTTTTAGTTTTAGAGTTGGTGTAAATTTTCATACTCTTATACCACTATGCAAAAAACTCAGGACAGTGTTAGTTTTACTATTTTATGCTTATGTCTATTATTATATGTTTCAGTGTTTCAATGTTTAGATGTTTACTGTTGCACCGAGGGACTGAGAGAAACGCAATTTCGGTCCTGTGTATGTCCTGTACAGTACATATTGCAGATCTGACAATAAAGTTGACTTTGACTTTGATTAACGCCACAATTTTTTGTGCTTTAAGCTCCAGCAGCATTTTTTGCAGGAGGGTTTTCTTTTTCTTTTTTTATTTAAATCAAACCATACGGGTGACGAACAGTGGCAAGTGTATCATCTTTTCCTTTGCACATTTAGAGCATGTTTTTTTTACGGATCTTTCAAAGCTTTTTGAAGAAACTCAGATTGGAGTAATTGAGTTTATCTTTTGGCTGACAAATCCTATCACAGCCAAGAACAAAGTGGTTTACAGTTTGTGTAAAACAACTTCAGTCTCAAAAATGTCACAGTTAATACAAACATTTTATAAACTTTACATATTCGTCAATTTTGCATCCCACAATGTAATTCCTGCCAGAAGTGCCCAAAAAGTGTCCAAAAGCACCCAAAGTGCTATGATAACAGTTGATGATGATGCAAATAAGAGAAATCACCAAAAATACAACAATATTTGGAACACAAAACTTTATAAAACTGCATTTGCTTGAGCCGCTATGTCGTGATCGAGAATGAAGATGTTTAAAAAATAATTAATGATGGTCTTGGTCCTGCTTCATCTAGAAATGGATTAGGCTTTTAATGTTAGAACTGACCTCTGTTTTTAATCTACGGTATCTATTCAAAGAGATATTGTTGGGGAATTTTGGTCAAAGTTCATGGATGTTTTTAACTACTATTGCTGAGAATGTTAACTGCCCATGAACCATGTGTTTGAGTTAGCAGATAGTTCTTTTCTCTCACAGAGAGCTGAATGAGGAGCTGATTTGATATTTGAAAATCTGCCCTTGCAAGAAAAACCAGTTAAAAATCTCCATCAATGTTTTTTGTGTAAAACCAGTTAGAAATCTCCATCAATGTTTTTTGTTGTTGTTGTTGGAGTACATAAGACAAATAGAGGAAATTTTATCCAACAGATATCTGCAACAGGCAAGATATTAGTTTTTCATAACCGTTCTACCAAACCACTTCAAAAGATCTGAACTTTCACCCAAATAATCTACAGTACCGGTAATTGTATGTGCTCATGTTTTTTTGTAAACCTTTCATTATTGAGCACTGCAGTCGTTTGCATGCAGCCCTTGGACATATAAATATATTTAATTCAATAAAAAGTCCAGATTTTAACAGCGAACAGTAAAAACAAAAGCAGACGTGTGAGCCTCCATTGACAGTCTGTCTTTATGTTTGGATTTCGGATAATAAAACCGTTAAATCGTGTGCGTGGGGAAAGAGTCAAGTCGAACCCACTTTTACTTTCCATTTGTTCTTCTGCGGCAAACAAGTAAAAGATGAGCGCCCTAATCCCACGCCGTGTGGTTATGTGTTACAACCAGTTCATCCTATACACAACCACTAAGTTTTAGTGACAGGAGCAAAACACGGTTAAAGCAAAGCCATTTTTCAGCAGGCTCATATAAAATCCAGCCTTTACTGTCTCGTAAAGGCAAGAAACGTGTTAAACCAACAACAGTGTTCGCTGACATGCTCCAAGTTACTTCTGCAATGAAAGTCTCTTGCAAGAAGCACCAAAGGGAGCTTCAGATTGGAAATGTTAAAACTCCCCAAGGTGGTGAGATTTATAGCAGCAAATCAAAAATGTATGCACAAAGCTGTTTATTATCACTCTGTATTTATTAGACTGGTTTGGAATATGCCAGAGGAAGAAGAATGGGTCGCTATCCATAAATGGGACAGGGAAAGCCGCCTTCAGTGTCACATTCTGTATTGTTCAGTGTTGCATAACTTAAGTGAAATGAAAAAGAAATAAATTACTTGCTTGACTGGTTGCACATTGATGACTATCATTCCCCTCCTCAAATTGCATCCAGTTTTGAATGACGAGAGAAGACTGCGTGTAAAGTGGTAAGGACTGAAATGCTAATTGATTTGTTGTTTCGTCTTGCAGGGAGCGAGTTTTCGGGGAACCCCTACAGCCATCCGCAGTACACAACCTACAACGAAGCCTGGCGATTCAGCAATCCAGCATTACTAAGTGAGTTAGAACCTTTATGACATCAAGTAGTTGACTGCAAACATTTTATAACAGAAATCATTCATTTCAGGTTTAGTGTCCTTTTCTTGACTGATTTTGAGAGATTCATCACTCAAAAGTGCATTACAAACATTTTAGTTTATCTGAAAAATAGATTAACGATAAAGTAAAAAAAATTATGCATAATACAACCCTGTACTTACCAAGGACATTCCAGTTTTTGGTACATACCTAGTGCTTACCTGGTACCACAAAACGTCCACTTGCGGCCATGTTTATGACTTGTTGCCATGTACCTTTGGGCTAAATACTTTATAAGTACCCGATATGTGCCTAGTATGTATTGGGTATCCATCAATGAAGTACCTGGTACATACCAGGTATATACCCATTTATGAGACTATATTTTGTTTCATGTCTATTTCATTACCCATTAAGTTTTCAACTTTTTGCTTATGGCTTTTCCATTCATCCATTATCTTTACTCACCTCTTCCTGTCTGGGTCACGGGGGTCACTGGTGCTCATATCCAGCAGTCTCTAGCCGTTTTCGCATTGACCAGCCCTTAAAGGCCCGGGTGGCCCCGCCCCGCCCTCTTTCCCGGGTTCAGCGTGTCCGCATTTTCCTTTTTTTCCCCGGCTCCGCCCTCGTTTTGGAACCATCTCCAACGTGGTTCCATCGGACCGCGGCCCGACGGGCCCAGTTTCACGTCATTTACTGCTCACATTTGATTCGTTGTTTGCAGCAGGGGGCTGGACTGCTTCGTGTAGGGGCGAGACCAGAGGGCGTGACTAGCTGCGTGTTGAGTCATCAACTGCGATTTCGCCAGCGCACCTAAAAACACTCTATTTTCATCTAAAAACTACTTTCGAGTGCATAAAAATGATCGGAAACGTGTGTTTATATGCTTAACTTGCTAACTGTAGTGAAAAAACACATGAAAACTCAGTATTTATTTCGTTTTTTCCACAAATTCGCAACCCGGAAGTCCGCTCGTAAATTTCGCCAGGGCACCTAAAAACACACTATTTTCATCTAAAAACTACTTTCGAGTGCATAAAAATGATCGGAAACGTGTGTTTATATGCTTAACTTGCTAACTGTAGTGAAAAAACACATGAAAACTCAGTATTTATTTCGTTTTTTCCACAAATTCGCAAACCGGAAGTCCGCTAGTAAATTTCGCCAGGGCACCTAAAAACACACTATTTTCATCTAAAAACTACTTTCGAGTGCATAAAAATGATCGGAAACGTGTGTTTATATGCTTAACTTGCTAACTGTAGTGAAAAAACACATGAAAACTCAGTATTTATTTCGTTTTTTCCACAAATTCGCAAACCGGAAGTCCGCTAGTAAATTTCGCCAGCGCACCTAAAAACACTCTATTTTCATCTAAAAACTACTTTCGAGTGCATAAAAATGATCGGAAACGTGTGTTTATATGCTTAACTTGCTAACTGTAGTGAAAAAACACATGAAAACTCAGTATTTATTTCGTTTTTTCCAAAAATTCGCATTCTGAGCTTTTCGGTAAGAACTGCCCACCCACGTCAAGTGAATACCCCACCCACGTCAAGTGAACACCCCACCCACTTCAAGGCTTGCTCTCCGGACAGTGCGCAATCAACGAGGGCGGGCCAGAGCTGGCTCTGGGCCAACCAGAGACGAGCGGGACCGGGGAGGGCCGGCAAATGCGTAAACGGCTACAGTGCAACAGGCAGGGACCACCCTGGACAAGTCGCAAGTCCATTACAGAGACAAACAATTCAAATTTATTAAAAAAATGATCACCCACCTTTTAGAATAGCTTTTGAAATATTTCATTTTATATTAAGGCATAAGGGTGTACATATGTGCTCTTGGCACCAGGACACCCTAGGTCGCAGTTCGATGATCGACTTTGTTGTCGTCTCATCTGATCTGCGGCCGCATGTCCTGGACACTCGGGTGAAGAGAGGGGCGGAGCTGTCCACTGACCACTACCTGGTGGTGAGTTGGCTCCGATGGTGGGGGAGGATGCCGGTCAGACCTGGCAGACCCAAACGTATTGTGAGGGTCTGCTGGGAACGTCTGGCAGAGTCTCCCGTAAGACGGAGCTTTAACTCCCACCTCCGGGAGAGCTTTGAACACGTTCCGAGGGAGGCGGGGGACATTGAGTCCGAGTGGGCCATGTTCCGCGCCTCTATTGTCGAGGCAGCTTATCAGAGTTGTGGCCGCAAGGTTGTTGGTGCCTGTCGTGGTGGCAACCCTCGAACCCGGTGGTGGACACCGGCGGTGAGGGATGCTGTCAAGCTGAAGAAGGAGTCCTATTGGGCCTTTTTGGCCTGTGGGACCCCGGAAGCAGCAGATAGGTACCGGCAGTCCAAGCGGCATGCGGCTCGGGTGGTTGCTGAGGCAAAAACTTGGGCGTGGGAGGAGTTCGGAGAGGCCATGGAGAATGACTTCCGTACGGCTTCGAGGCGATTCTGGTCCACCATCCGGCGTCTCAGGGGGGGAAAGCGGTACGCGACCAACACCATTTATGGTGGGGATGGCGTGCTGTTGACCTCAACTCGGGATGTTGTGAGTCGGTGGGCGGAATACTTCGAAGACCTCCTCAATCCTACTGGCACGTCTTCCACTGAGGAAGCGGAGCCTGGGGACTTTGGGTCGGGCTCTCCAATCTCTGGTGCTGAGGTCACCGAGGTGGTTAAAAAGCTCCGCGGTGGCAGGGCTCCGGGGGTGGATGAGATTCGTCCTGAGTTCCTTAGGGCTCTGGATGTTGTGGGGTTGTGTTGGCTTACGCGACTCTGCAATATCGCGTGGACATCGGGGGCAGTTCCCTTGGATTGGCAGACTGGGGTGGTGGTTCCCCTATTCAAAAAGGGGGACCGTAGGGTGTGTTCCAACTATAGGGGGATCACACTCTTAAGCCTCCCTGGTAAGGTCTATTCAGGGGTTCTGGAGAGGAGGGTCCGTCGGATAGTCGAACCTCGGATTCAGGAGGAGCAGTGTGGTTTTCGTCCTGGTCGTGGAACACTGGACCAGCTCTACACCCTCAACAGGGTCCTGGAGGGTGCGTGGGAGTTTGCCCAACCAGTTTACATGTGCTTTGTGGACTTGGAGAAGGCATTCGACCGCGTCCCTCGGGGGGTTCTGTGGGGGGTACTCCGGGAGTATGGGGTACCAGACCCATTGATATGGGCTGTTAGGTCCCTGTACGACCGGTGTCAGAGCTTGGTCCGCATTGCCGGCAGTAAGTCAGGCTCGTTTCCAGTGAGAGTTGGACTCCGCCAAGGTTGCCCTTTGTCACCGATTCTGTTCATAACTTTTATGGACAGAATTTCTAGGCGCAGCCAAGGTGTTGAGAGGATCCGTTTTGGTGGCCTTAGAATCGCTTCTCTGTTTTTTGCAGATGATGTGGTCCTATTGGCTTCATCAGATCGTGATCTACAGCTTTCGCTGGAGCGGTTTGCAGCCGAGTGTGATGCGGCCGGGATGAGGATCAGTTCCTCCAAATCCGAGGCCATGGTCTTGAGCCGGAAAAGGGTAGCATGCCCTCTCCGGGTCGGGGAGGAGGTCCTGCCCCAAGTGGAGGAGTTTAAGTATCTCGGGGTCTTGTTCACGAATGAGGGAAAACTGGAGCGTGAGATCGATAGGCGGATAGGTGCAGCATCCGCAGTGAAGCGGGCGCTGTACCGGTCTGTCGTGGTGAAGAGAGAGCTGAGTCGAAAGGCAAAGCTCTCAATTTACCGATCGATCTACGTTCCCACCCTCATCTATGGTCATGAGCTTTGGGTTGTGACCGAAAGAACGAGATCTCGGATACAAGCGGCTGAAATGAGTTTTCTCCGCAGGGTGTCTGGACTCTCCCTTAGAGATAGGGTGAGAAGCTCAGTCATCCGGGAGGGACTCGGAGTAGAGCCGCTGCTTCTCCACATCGAGAGGAGCCAGTTGAGGTGGCTCGGGCATCTGGTTAGGATGCCTCCTGGACGCCTCCCTGGTGAGGTGTTCCGGGCATGTCCCACCGGGAGGAGACCCAGAGGAAGACCCAGGACACGCTGGAGGGACTATGTTTCTCGGCTGGCCTGGGAACGCCTTGGGATTCCCCCAGAGGAGCTGCTCCAAGTGGCTGGGGAGAGGGAAGTCTGGGCCTCCCTACTTAGGCTGCTACCCCCGCGACCCGACCCCGGATAAGCGGAAGAAAATGGATGGATGGATGGATTTTATATTAAAGAAACAAACACTGATCCATTTTTCTGCTATTCTTACTGAAGATTCAATCGTAGGTTCGAACAACATGTGACATCTTGTGCATGAATTCTGTTTCACTTTTTTAAATCCACAGCTTAAGCTTTTATTAATAACTGTTCAACTGAGCAAAGTAGTTTAGTAGATTGACCAAGAAACCAAATAAACATCATAAATACCCTTTATTATCAATGTCCAAGCAAATGAGATTTTTTGCAGAATAGCCGTTCTTCTTTATCTCAACTCTTTGACTTATTGTCTAAATCCAATCAGAGTTTTAATGTTTAAATTCATTCAGAAATCAACTAAAATTAAAAATATAAATACAACGATTGAACGAAAGATTTCAACTTCTCGTGTAAACCTCACAACCATCCAAGACACAGCATTTGAATTTGAAGATCACATCCATTACAAAGTACCCTATTTACCGACCTATAAGTCACAGTTTTTTTAAACTAATTTTCATGTCCTGCGACTTATACGGCAAAGCAACATATTTAGGGATTTTTTCCCATATTTTTAGACCCATATTTGGCTGAGATATGACAGTTTCCATTCATACTGACAAAAAAATGGAGCAGTACCACTTTCGGCCTTTAGGAGCACAGTACCACTTTCGGCCGCTAGGGACGCAGTACCACTTTCGGCCGCTAGGAGCACAGTACCACTTTCAGCCGCTAGGGGCGCAGTACCACATTCGGCCGCTAGGGTCCACCGACCGTTCCCAGCTCATGTGTCCGACCGCAGCCTCCTCCTCTCGGACTCACTCTGTCACAGCACGGCCTCCTGCTCTCTGGAGGTCTGAACTACTGTCACCTCAGTGTTTGTTAGCAAAATAGCTCAAGAACCACAGGACAGATTTTGATGAAACTTACAGAAAATAATCACTGGATGGACATTTAAAGCTGATAAGCTTTAGGAGATGTTTGAGCTAAAATTTGATTTATTTATAATTTATTTTCGTAGCGCGCACGTTTGGAAGACGTCAAAGCGAAACAATTTAAATCCAGCTGATTTGACCATTACGTGCATTTATTAAGGAAAAGTTCAGCTCAGATACACCTTTATTATAATGTCAGCAAACAAATGAAATATCTATTTTTAGGTGTTTATCTTGTGAAATTTTATAGAATTGCAGCGTTTCCACTCGCTGCGCATGCACGCTTCGCAGCACCGACATAGCGAATTTTTATTTGTTTTATTCAGCTGATTTGACATTACGTGCATTTATTAAGGAAAAGTTCAGCTCAGACACATCTTTGCTATAATTTTCAGCAAACAAATAATTGTTTTTAAGTGTTAATCTTGTTAAAGTCCTACCGTGCATGCTCCTGTGGCCATTTTGCAGCCAATCCATTTTTGGCAAAACACCGGCCCACATTTCCGGGTTGTCACCGCTGACGCGTAACATACGCGACGCGTCAGCGGTGACGCATAATAGATGCGACGTATACGGAGGTGCGACACGTTTATGGATTTTTCCACTTTATTGGACATAATTGGACTAATGCGACATATAGGGCGGTGCGACTTTTAAGCCGGAAAGTACGGTACACATGCAGAACCCCCAAGTCACAGAAAAACACTGCTATGGGATTGCATGGGCACCCTATGGATAAAAATGCAATGTGTTTTGCCAACACTGCAAGTCAGCAACAATTATGTTGTCACAACTTTCTGTAAAGTACAATAGAAATAAATACCTGATGATTTATTTTACCAGTATTTTCTGGACTATAGGTTGCACCTTTATATAAGTCGCTTTGTCCAATTATTGTCATTAAATTGGAAAAATCCATAAACAGGTTGCACCTTTATATAAGTCGCATCTATTATGCGTCACCGCTACGCAACGCGTCAGCGCGTCATTTGCCCTGCTGAAAATGACGACCACAGAAGCATGCACGGAAGGACTTTTCATAAGATTAACACGGTCAAAACAATTATTTGTCTGCTGAAAATTATAGCAAACATGTGTCTTAGCTTAACCGTTCCTTAATAAATTCACGTAATGGTCAAATCTGCTGGATTAAAAAATTTTCGCTTTGAAAAAGTACAAGGAACTAAGCTAACCGCAACACGTTTACGTCTATAAAACATCAAATTTGATCTCAAATAACCCCAACAGCTAAAAGTTTGTGAATGTACATCTAGTGATTACTTTCTGCAAGTTTGAAAAAAAACTGCTGTGTGGTTTATGAGCTATTTGCTCAAACGTACAAGGAAAAATCAACGAAGCTAACCACGACACATTTACGTCTATAAAACATCAAATTTTATCTCAAACATCTCATAAAGCTAATCAGTTGTAAATATCCATCTAGTGATTACGTTCTGTAAGTTTGATCAAAATCTGTCCTGTGGTTCTTGACCTATTTTGCTAACAAACACTGAGCTAACAGCAAAGTAGCTAGTTCATACCTCCAGAGCAGGAGGCCGGGCTGCGACAGAGTGAATCCGACCAGAGGAGGCTGCCGGTCGGACACATGAGCTGGAAATGGTTGGTGGACTCTCTGGAAGTGTCAGTCAGACCTCCAGAGCAGGAGGCCGGGCTGCGACAGACTGAGTCCGTTCAGAGGAGGCTCTCGTCGGACACATGAGGTGGGAACGGTTGGTGTACCCTAGCGGCCGAAAGTGGTACTGCAAAATCTTTGCCAAAATGGAAAAACGGTCATATCTGAGCCAAAAATTGTCTAAAAATATGGGGGAAAATCCATAAACAAGTCTCACCTCTCTATAAGTCGCAGGGCATGCAAATTAGGCAAAAGGGGTGACTTGAAATACGGTACTTGTTTCAAAACTAAGATACTAATAATAAATATTAACGCACAAAAAATAAGTGTTAACCATTTTTCCAAACTGTTAGATGTTCAAGTGTTACGCATCGTTTTACAATCTTCATTTGATAAACAGCAGTTAAAGCTCTATTTGTTGTTTCAAATGGTTCATTCTTCTGTTAACTTTCAGGTTCCCCTTATTATTATAGTGCCGCATCGAGAGGCTCCGCCCCTCCCACTGCTGCCACTGCCTATGACCGTCACTAGTTACCATGGAAACCAAATCAACCTGCAGGACCATGGCCTCAGCCTCCATATTGCCCCGGTGTGAACATCACGGTGCACTGGACTCTGAGCAGCAGCGCAAAAGAAAAAAAAAGTTCACGGCTCACTCACACAGAAAACATCAACATCAACAAGAAGAAACGTTGAGTTTTGGGGATTTAAGACAACTGCTGTTCTGTCTGATTGCATTTTTTTTAGACATTCAACGCCAAAACAATATAACTCAAAGACGTCATGATGGACACTGAATAATTTTTTCCACCGTCACATCTGAAGTGGTCTTATAAGAATAAAAAGCAAAGCAGAGCACCCAGGATTCATCTCCCCCTTCCTGCAGTGTCACACTTTTATCCCACGGCGAATCAATACTGTACATTCCTCCTCTCCATGGGTCTCAGAAGGGACACTGTCCAGAGCTCAAAATGTATCAGCGGTTGCAAAATGTATCAGCAGTTGCTGTTTTTTTTTTATTTTTAGTCCCTTCATTCTTCCATTTTTCGCCCAACTGATTCAAATTGCAGCGCGGAAGTAAGGCCACACCTTCAGCATGAATAAATCGATCGCTTCTGATGCCATGAGAAGATTAGGACATGCCCTCTGTGATACACAATCAAGATGTAAAGATTTAAAAATGAAATAAAGAAACATCCGTTGGAAAACACAAGGAGCCATGCTTACTATATAGCGCCATGGCTTCCTGTTTGCAAGTAAATATATTCTTGAAATGTTTTTTTATTTCATTTTTATCATTTGTAACGACTCAACGGCAGACTGCTTGGCTAGTGTTTGACTAGTTGTTTTTGTTGGCAGGATTTGAAAGTTAATCAGGCAAAACCTTTGAGTGTATATTTTTTATTATTTTGGGGTTAATTTTGCACTAGATTTGGTGGTTTTTTTAACACTGGAGCGTTATTATGCAGAAGAAAATGTGCTTTTTTATTTTTTGCTTTATTTTACAAGAACTGACTGTAAATCTAATAATCTCAGTCTGAAAAGGCGCTTACAGTTTTTACAGTTGTAATCCGTGGTCCTTCATGTCACCGACTTGACGTGCACTACCCTGTTTTATGTTCTCACGGCCTACATTTCTGTTTCGTTCGTTAAGTCTTTGGCATTCAAACAAACACAGACACAAAAAGGATTTAATAGCCATCCAAGTCAAACCACTATCACCATTTGTCTAATTAAGAAGATTCACTCTGATTTGATGATACAAGAGTTTTCATCTTAAACATGTTCCCTGGCAACTTTAGCTCACGTGATTCAGGCCAAGTCGTTTCTTTTGAATAAAACTGGAGTGAGAGTTTCTTCATCTGTCAAGTGAATGTATTTGCGTTTGCCAAAGACTTAGTTTTTATTAATGTTTATTTACAGGCTGCCAATATGCATCATGATCAGTATTATTATTATTTTTATATTATTATTATTATTTGCCCACAATGTTCATGAGAGGGAGTATATGTATAAATTCTATGCAGTGCAGAGATGGTCATCATATGCATATTCAGCTGTAAACCTAAAGGTAGGTGGAGTTTATTTAATGTTATGTTATTTACAAATTGTTCATTTTGTAAAGCATTTTTTTGTTTTTGTTTGTTTGTTTGTTTGGTTGTTTGTTTGCGTGTGTGTGTGTGTGTGTGTGTGTGTGTGAGATGTGAAGACACTTCTCTGTAAATACAGCAAGAAAAAATGTCTGTCATGTTCATGAGTATTATCACTTTCATTATGCTGGTATCACTTGTACAATAATAAAAGTGTCTGAAATCTTTTATGCAAAAAGGTCTGCATGTGTCTGACTAATCAACAACGTTTCTAAGAAGGGATTCATTATGAAAAATATTTATTTACAGGATTTTTTTGGGTCACATTAACACAACTTATTGGAACTAACATGCATAAAATCTAAATTATTTAAATATATATTATGGGGAAATAGTTTGTTTACAGTGCTATAAGAGTAAAAGAAATGAAAAGAGTAAATAAAAATAAAATTAAACAGCAATGACTCAACACAAAAGTTCTATAAATGACCCCTTTTACAATTTATATGAAATATATTTTGAAAAAAACTATTTTTGTATGACAAAATTTGGAATAACGTAAAATTTTCACAATCATAATGAAAATGTTTGTTATCAAGTTGTAATGATGTTAACAAGTCCTGTTTCAGTATAATTTAAACATATTGTGTTAGAATTTTTATCAGCATTTACTTTAAAAAAAAGGTCAAGCAAGCTATAAATAACATAAAAATTTGGCCTTTACAGGAATATTATTTATTTAAAACTGCATAAAAAAAATACCTTCATTCCTCAGATGTTACCAATTTTTCAAAGTTGGTTTACATATTGAAAGTTTATTTCTTTACATTTTGGAGGGAATAATAGATAATCAAAAACATTTATTTAGTAATTTGAACTGATTTCTGGTTAAAACTACACATTATTGTTGTTACAATGTACAATTTAACTTGTTTAAAATTTGCTATTCAAATATAAAAAAATAATTCCTTAAATAAAAACACATAACTGAAAGCAAAAATAATAGTATAAACAGTACATTAATTATTTTGCTGGAATAAATAAATAAAGTTCAAACTGTTAATGTTTAATTGACAATGAAGATGCATTTGAGGCTTTTCTCAAGTTGTCAGAGCTAAACTTTAAATATTTCCCGCTTCCTTTAATTATTTCTGTAATCATTAATCCCTAATGGTTTAACAGAGATGGGGAGTATTTGGTAAACAAAAAAGATCAGCTGACCCAAAATACTTATGAAGACCTTTTTTAAAAATAGATATTTTTATCTCTTTGCAAGTGACAACCTCTCGCTGAAAAATGCAGCAGATAAAAAAATAGCAGCTTTATTGCTTCAAACAACATTAAAGCTAATAAGCTGCTCTTAAATAAAATATTTTTTTAAATACAACGTGGCATCTAATCAAGGAGACATCTTCAAGATGAAAAAACAATTGTCTCAAATCAAAATCAAAGAACGGTTTCAAGATATGTTTATGTTTCGGGAATAAAGATCACAAAAGTGGAGACCTGCAGACTGAGAATGCCTCTGAATGTTTTCTCCATGATGTGGATCACTGAGCAGCACATAAAGTGTTCAACCTCTCCTCGCTGTGTAAAGCTGAATTAATTTTTCTAGCAGTGTGCCTGAATTCAATTTGTGCTAAGTTGCAGGGAGAGATTTATGCATAGAATCGCTCTCCAAGCTTCTTCTTCACTCTTTCTTTGCTTCGTAATCCCTTGCCACTGCCGCCTTGTATGACTTAGTTATATCATTATTGATTTATGACGAGTGGACACTGGTTTGATTAGAGCGCGGTGATTTGCAAAGGATTTGGGCAGCGTGTACGTTTGAATTGCTGTCAGCTGAACGTGGGATTGTATAATAAAGTGCTTAAACAGTTCCGGATTCACAGTTTGCAAACTTGATTAAATGGTAGAAAAGTGAGTTTTAGTTTGAAACAAATGGATTTGTTACATTATCTGTTGCATCTTGTCAAGTTGATGATTTTTCCTTATTTAAAATTCAGATTTTCTACCTTTTGTTTATTTCAAAGCATCAAAGCCGACGTTCTGTCAGTTTCAAACTGTTAAAGACAGAGGATGGGACAAGAAAATAGAGCTCAACTCTCTATATCTGCAGCTGACAATTCCCAGAAGTGGAATTATTCTGTTTAGAGGGACACTTTGTGTCACTTTCCTGTCCAAATTGGCATCTCTGGCTCTTTCTTCTGAATCCAATAAAGTGGGAACCTGAATGCATCTGTCAATCAAGCTCAACCTGACGGCAGCCGGCCAGATGACAACAGTCTCCTCTGGTTTATGAACATATAAATTTATCACCGTTTAGACATAAACATCGGAATGATGTGATTACGGTAGTTGTAATCAGCAACTTTCACAGTGTTTGCTCATTAAACATGTAAAAACTTTGTATTTCAAAAATAACTGTTGTTGGCTGACTACAGGGTAAGTAAGATTGAGGCAGCTTTGTAGGCTTTTTTATTAAAAACAAATAAAGTAAAACTAAACTCAGTTGAAGATTAAAAAGGACGATTTTTATCCAAACAAAAACTAGGCCAGTAATCTAATGCTACAGAGCTGAAATCTTGATTTATAGTATTTGGACAAAAAAGATCCTTTAAAAGAAAATACTTTATTTTACTGTCTTACTTTACGTTTCGTTTTCTGTCAAGCTTTGGAGCTCTAAAGATTTAACGATTTACGTCTGATCAGAGTCACAGTAATTACATTTATTTGTAGAACGCATACATATTGCAGCTGCAGTAATCAAATTATGACAAAAAGTTGGACAAGATGAAACACTCACAGATGGGAGTATATTAATATTTATATGAGGCAACAAATTAGTCAAAAACTGTCAGAATTAAGGTTTTAGGCATGTCACTTCAGTGACATTTTTTATTTCCAGTGGCGCTACCAAAGGGGGCTGGAGGGTGGCAAATACCTCTATAAATTGTTGGTTCCCCTCACCACACCACCACCAAACTCATTTAGTGCAATATTCTTATTCTCCTAGGTCCTGAGTTTATGTTTGGTGTGCTTTTTTAATTTTACAATCTTATTTTGGAATAGGACTCCATATAAATAAATACATTAATTAATAAATAGTTGATTTTAAACAGATAATGTGCAAAAAAAAAATTCTAATAAACAAATTTTGTCTTCCTGAATAAGGACAATGTGTTTAAGTTACACAGATTAAAAAATACCAGTAGTGCAAATGTACTCTGTCCCTGTCTTGGGACTATATGCACAATATTTTTTTTAAATAAATATCAAAGTCAAAGTCAACTTTATTATCAAAACTGCAATATGTACAGGACATACACAGGATTGAAATTGCATTTCTCTCTCAGTCCCTCGGTGCAATAGTAACCATTTAAACACTAAACACTAAACAATTAATAAACAAGCATAAAATGAAATAATAAAAGTTTAGTGCTGTCCTGAGTTTTTTGCATAGTAGTTTTTCATAGTAGTATAAAAGTATAAAAAGTTTCACCAACACCAAAAACACCAACATTTAATAACCATAATCATAAAATGAAATAGAGTGTAATATAAGTAAATACAATACAGTGTAATATAAGTGTAATATAAGACAAAACACAATAAGTTTCAACATTGAGTAGTGATTAAGCCATTTATTCGTAATAAAAGCAGGCCTGTAGCAGAAACTCCATTGCAGAATTTTTCAAATAGCCTAAATATGACAACAGTTTAATAAAACTTTTATTTTGGTGGGCTGCTGCAATATTATCAGTGGCAACCTTTTAATTCCTGGCCAGTTCTTTGAAAACTGAAAACATTTAGAAAAAATAATTTTAAAAATCAACTGGCGGCCCAGGGGCCAAATCAGGCCCACATGTGAACTCAGTTCAGTCCACCAATGGGCTAAATTTTAAATAAAACTAGATTTAAAACTGTAACTGTGGCCCCCTGAACAATTGAATAGTCCTGGAATAGAACATTTAGGTTTTTTGATTTAAGATAATGTGAATGATTGACAAATATTTAAGTCTGCCAATTTTAAATAAGAAATTTCTGACATTTGCAGGTAAGTGTTTCATGTATTTTATCATAAGCCTAGATAAAAATTTACAAGATTATAAAAAAATCTAGGGAAAAAGTTACGGCTGATCCTCTGGACATTCAAAAAACAACACAAACAACAACAAAAAAATTGTAGAAACGTTTCATCTTTCCCCGAAAGACTTCTTCGGTCTGCATTATTGAGCATGCATCAGGAAATCTATAAAAAAATCATTTTGGTCTTGTACGAAGGCAAAACACTTCAATTTAACTTTAACACAAAAAGTTATTCATGTTCATCTAAGATTGTGGCTTCTCGCCTGATCAAATAAATGTACGTACACTGCATATTTTTAAATAAAATTAAATGTTAGTTTTTTTAAACATGTCAATGTGTATTGTGAACCTAGATTAAAAATATTGCGTACATGAGATTTTTCAATTTTGCAAAATTAAATGTAGTTTTTAATAGAAATATCATAGTCCACTAAATCAATGCAAAGGTTTGACGTTGACATTAAATAAGTAAAAATTACATTCCTTTTTCATGTCTGACATAAAATATAGTTCAAAATTGTGAGAATGCTAACTGAGTTTTCACTTTACTGCTCCTTTTAGCTGCCGTTTTGCTAATTTGATCATTTAGCTACATTGCTGCAAATGTAGCTCTGTTTTTGCTACTTGAAGCTTGTAGCTATGGGTTTGTTCTTTAGGCTTTTAGCTATTTAATTGTTAGCAAATACATTAAGAATTTTAGCATTTAGCAACAGTTTTGCTAGTTTTAGCTTTTAATTGATGTTTGCTTATTTTATATTGAATTATGTTTGTTTAAAGTCGTTTATTAGCTCCTTCTGCAACAAATTTCACCATTCATTCAGCCCTCAGCACTTTTGCAGAAAATGCCATTTCTCTAGCTGTTTTTCATGAAGGAAATTTTCAAGAAACAAGCTAAAACATTTATATGAATGTTACGATATAGTTTTGACACATGTATTTAGGGATGGGAATTGTTAAGAAATTATCAATATCAATTCCTTTATCGATATCATTTATCGATTCAATTCCTTATCAATTCTGTTATCAATTCTCATTGGGTTAGGCAAAAATATATAGTACACCATTTGTGTGCATGAAGTATTTAATGCTCTTTCACCAGAACAAAAATAGAACTTTTATGAAAAAATAATTCCTAATTAACATTATTAACCACAATTTGTAATTCACAAGTTTCAATTTTAAAATAGTGTAATAATCCATGC
The DNA here is from genome assembly GCA_038048925.1 of Garcialebias charrua. Taxonomy (NCBI): domain Eukaryota; kingdom Metazoa; phylum Chordata; class Actinopteri; order Cyprinodontiformes; family Rivulidae; genus Garcialebias; species Garcialebias charrua. Next base: position 7,686 of record JBBPBX010002754.1, on the reverse strand, counting down.
AATCTTTTTCATTTATTCAACCTTTATTTATACAGGCTAGCCTCGTTGAGTCACAGGGACTCATTTACAAGAGGGACCTGTCTCACTCACACCAAACAACCATCCACTCTCACACTCACACCTAGGGTCAATTTAGAGTCACCAATCAGCCTAACAAGCATGTTTTTTGGTCTGTGGGAGGAAACCGGAGTACCCGGAGGAAACCCACGCATGCACGGGGAGAACATGCAAACTCCACCCAGAAAGGCCCCGGACCGGGATTTGAACCGGCAACCTTCTTGCTGAGAGGCAGCAGCTCTACCAGTTGTGCCACCGTGCTGCCCAATCTTATCATCTTTCATTACAAAAAACAAAACTTACATAGTTATCATCTTCATCCTCTTCTGCCTCCCTCTGTCTCTCCCTCTGCGCCTCTCCCAGCTCTGCCAGCAGCACAAGTTTCAATTTTAAAATAAATAATGTAATAATCCATGCAATCTATCATCTTTCATTACAAAAAACAAAACTTACATAGTTATCATCTTCATCCTCTTCTGCCTCCCTCTTCGTCTCCCAGCTCTGCCAGCTTCAGAAGAAATTCACCATTAAAAACACTGAGCAGCAAAAAAAGCTCTCACAACAGAAAGAGGCTACAATGAAACACACTGAACAAAAATATAAAACAACACTTTTGTTTTTGCTCCCATTTCTACGGTGGCATTTTTAGGTTGTGTGTTGAAAAACGTCATCCTGAAAGCTAAGTGTGCTAGCAACAGCCTCTGAGCCAGCCAGACTCCGGCAATCCTCGTCAGCTAAATGTTATTACATGAGATGGAGATTATTTATACAACACAGTGGAAGCAGTAAAGCAAAAAAGTAACAAGTGACAGGAACTGGAGGAGTTTAACGTTACGTGCTGCAACATTTAAACAGAGGAGGACGCTAGCTTGTTAGCTCCGCTTCCACCACCACGAAGCAGCGTCACGAAGCAGCGTGTTAAAGACGGTACATTTGTACAAACTCACCTCATTCTGAGTGCTCAAATGCTTCTCTCTGCATGTTAGAAGTATTTCCGCCCTTTATTGTAATCGACGCTTTGCATGTGTTGCAAGTAGACCTGGTTTCGTCTTCGCTTTTTCCTTGACGCCATGTTGATACGGCGCGTGTCTGTGATGTCATCACGTAAATGCGTCACCATGTCGAGTCAGTAGAACGAGTCAGAGAACCGATAAACTGAATCGTTAAGACAAGCATCCTACAATTCCAGAGAATTGAACTCTCAATTCTCATCCCTACATTAGAAAGCCTTCATATTAGAACATCTCATTTGTCAGAACTTCAAACCACGCCTCTTATCCAACTGTTGACTTTCTGAGTCACTCCACGGTGACACATACCGACTGAACACTCTGCGATTTGTACAGTGGTTCTTTGAATGCACCGCCGCAATTGAATTATAATTTGGCTGCTGGTGTGTCAAACGTACAAGAAATCCTCAGGTTGTTATCGTTTGTGGCGACATCCAAAGAGTGCGACGAGAGAGGGAGGGGAGAGGATATAAAAATGCATTTCACATCTTCATATTATCCGAGTGTCAATCCAAGTGGCGGATTGTGAAAAGACGGAATGGATCTGCTGCTTTATGTGCTGTGTCTAATTGGATATGGCAATATATAATATGATTCTCCAGTATCCATCAATTCCTGTGTTAGACCTGTTTGCACGGCCGTGTCAGAGGGGCAGCCTAGCTTGTTATGATGCGTGAGCGGCAATTATGAGGTAATTTTTGACTCTTGCTGTGTGAGGCCATCCAGAGGATACTTGAAGGGAAGTTCCTAATGAGTGAGCATTGATTGATTGGACGTAATAGGTGCTCTGCTTGACTGAAAGCGAGTGTGAAAAAAACGGGACGGTGGGAAACCAGCGGGGTTTGGATGTCGGTAAATTTCCAAATGGAAGCAAATGATCGCCTGTTACCGATAGGTGAGCGCCACACCTCTGCCAAAACCAGGCTGGCTCAGCCCCATGCCAAACCTCATTTACACTTCACCAGTAAATAATTACCCTAATGGCTATTGTGTGATACATGGTGCAATTAAACCCTGATACAATGTGCCTTGCTTAGTGATCCTGTCAGGTTCCACATACTGTAACAGGCATTGGTGGTCCTGGGCTAATAGTTCTCACTACCTGACTGGCCAGTAATGGGGATACCCTCCAAAGCAGTCAGAAGAGCTCCCTAATCAGCTGGGTCTGGCAGGCGGGTTGGTTTGTTTGCAATCAAGACTGAAGGTGGGGGCAGATGGGAAATATTCAAAGGAAAGCAGATTTTGCCATTCCTGTTAGTGCAGGATGAAGAGGGGATAATGGGAGTGGGTTAAGAGAAGTGGGCATAATCGTCTACCCACTTCACTTCCACCCCCTATAACCCCAGCTTCTCCTGTAGCTCCCCCATCCACCTCACTCCCAACACCCCCAGTCACTGTCAGGCCAAACACATGATGAATTGCCCTGTCAACAGAATTCATTCAGGGACCAATTAATTCAGCAGAAATGAACTAGAGCCATCAGTCGCTGAAAAACTCCAAGCAAAGAGAGCAAAGTAGCTCTCCTCTGACGAAGGCGAGGAGGCAGTGTGTGCGTGAGAGGAGGAACGAGATGGGGGAGAATGAGGGAGAGGGCGCCAGGGGAGAGCCAGTGGAAGTTAGCCTGACAGGAATTGGTCATTTAATGCTTTAGCGCACTGGAGACAGCCCCTGTCATGGAGGAAGCCATGACAGGACTCCCCTGGTACTTTATTTATTAATTATCCAGAGCAGCAAGGGGCATTTAACTGTCTCACTCCAGGCCTGTCAACTTGACTTCTTGTCATGTTCCTTTCCATAAACAATTCCTTGAAAAACAATCAAAGCGGAGAAATATGTAATTATTCGCAGTGCAGATAAATATTTTTGTTGCAACAGCTGTTGGACTTTAAAAAAAACAAACATTCAATTATAATGTTCGGAGTTGTTCAGAAGTGTAACCCCTCGACATGAAACATTGGATTGGCAATGAAATTACAGTTTCTTGCTTGTAACTATTGTGGCTATAAGTGTATTTTTTTTTATCTTTTATAAGCAGAATCAGAACGTTTGACCATTAAACTTTATCAGAATGCTAAACTGAATAAAATACTTTACCCTGATGCTCCTTCATAAAGTTTCTACTGGTGGTTTTCATCAATCACCTTCATTTGTTAACTGGAAACTCTCCTACATATTGATTCGGAATGACTTGTGATGATTTTTAAAACATCAGTCTTTTGAAAACTCGTCTACAAAAATAATAACTTGGGCAAAAGCAAGGAGTTTATCGGAAATGTAGTTCTAACCATCATAAAAAATTATTCGGTATAAAACAGCTAACGTGGAATAGAGTTGTGTTCGGGCCCAAAAAACCTGACCCAGCCCGTAGCCATAATTTCCCAACACGACCTGACGAATTAACAGTAATTACAGGTCTGACCACCCCCCACCCCCCGACAATTTAAATTAAGCTTTGACTGCTTATATAGTTATTAACGATTAGCGAGTGAGCACAGCAGAATAAAGTGGGGCAGAAGATCGGAGCTGAGGGGGGTTGTTTGTCCTTTCATGGCCGTCAAAGTGCATTAAATTCCTGCTTCTGCCTGCATTCTGCATTATTCAAACATGGACCCTGCTCTGACATGTCTGCGGGGATATTTTAGGATCTCACCTGTTTAGGTTGTCGAACGCGCGCGTCCGCTAAGTGCAGCGGCTGAATGGACGTCCATTTGGGCTTTGATGGATCGCGGCCTGGCAGTATAGTCCCATCTCAAGCTTAACTGAACTTTTATTTATTTATTTTAACCTCTTTCAAGGCTGGTCAGCTTGCAGTCAAATGGCCTTGTGCAGCTGGTGATTGTATGACAAACCATGTTCTTATATATTGGAATGTGTAAGCCATGTTGCCATATTCGATCGTCAGTAATGTGCATCCGCTGACGCAATCAAAAGTCTGACACCAACCTGACCCACCCATCCAGCACATCATTATGGCCCGGACTGGCCGGACCCAAATTTGGGCCAGGCTGGGCTGGGCTTCGGTCCCAGATTAGAAATGACAACTCTAGTGTGGAAGGAAAGCATATTGTTTTCAAAGCTTTAGATATTGTGTTGATAAATGAGAGTAGTAGTCATTTTGGTTAAACCTTGAAAATAGGGTTATGTTCAATCTCATGGAAGATGTCACGCTAAGTGTATGTGTTATGAGATCTCTCAGCTACACACCAAACTTTAGCTCAGTGTCATTTAAATTGACCAAGCCATAGCTAATTTTGTGTTGCCTAAATGGAATAGCTGAAGCAGATAAAGTTTAATCAATCAGACGTGCATCCATTACTTTTTGAAAGTTTCAATAAAATCCATCCTTTGATTCATTAGATATTTTGCTAACAGCCCAACAGGGTGGACTCTAAAAGGCAATGACAACGTTTTTAATCTATATCCTGCACATTTTGTGAGCACTCTAAGTACGTGTTGGGGATAAGCCTCAGCTACACATCATTTTATCAGAATATCTGTCAAATTGACTAAAATAAAAACAACGTTGTGTTTTCTAGTTGGCTGCAGCAACCATCTTTAATGAGGCTGACCAAAGTTAGACCGTTGTAAATGTACATTCAATGATTACGTTCTGCAAGGTGTAATATAATGTGTCCAGTGGTTCATGAATTATTTTGGTATCAGACAAAAACATGCACACACAGAGATTTGGGCAAAAACATTGTTGCCCGCCTTTGCCTTTCAGAGGCGAGCCATAATAAAATATCAAGGCTCCTGCATGAGAGCTGTTGTTGTCCTGCTCAGCTCTGTTTTCTCGACTTGTAACCCAATAGATCAGCCTGACCAAGTCAGTCAAAGGTTTGATCTTTCCCTTTTGTTTTGTGTTGATCAAGTGGTAAATATTTGATGCAACCTTTTCTTCAGCACATCCTGCATCCCAGTGTAACAGGAGGATGAAGCAGCAGCTGGGACGCTGCTTACGCTATCAGGTAAACCTCCACAAGATCAAACAACAACGGAAAGCAAAACGTCAGTCTCCGCAAAGGCATTACAAAGCACTTTATTAAAGCGGGATGCAGTATACAAAACGAACTGCATGAAGGAGAAATGATAAGTGACGTGTTGTGAGAGTAACAAGCCTACCACAAAAGTCCCAACACTAGCTGAACAGCAGCACCCAACTGAGATCTGATGTTCCCTCAAGTTCATTACAAAGACAACACAATCCAGAGAAAGGCAGAACTAAGGAGATGTGCTGCAGAATATAATTAATTAAACGAGACTAATTAGGAACATGAGAGCAGGTGCCAGGCAATGGGCTGACAGCAAAGACAGCCAGACAACAGAAAAGAGAGGAGGAAAAAAAAAACTATGGGTATGGGGTGTAACGTGACAAGAGGAGGGACAAAGCAACTTTCTGTGTTTTGTCACATGAAACCTCCAAGGAATATATGTGACAGAAATTGTAGACCTAGACACCATGGGGGTCTCTTCCTTTGTTTAAGACAGGTTTTCATTTCACCAATTTGAGGTTGATGTAAGCAAGAGATTTTCCTCCTCATTAT
>JBBPBX010002753.1:56233-73565 GCA_038048925.1 Garcialebias charrua | reverse complement strand
AAAAAAAAAAGTAAAGCTAAACAAAAAAAAATGTTTTTTGAATGTCCAGAGGACCAGACTTAGCTTTTTAAAGATTTTTCTACCTGGATTATTGAGCATGCATCAGGGTATCTGTCCAGTTGTTCATGAGATATTTTGCTAACAGAAAAACAAACTTGTGCATGGAAACAAAAGCTGAAAACTTTAGAAACAGATTTGGTTTAAAATGTGTAATATACTGGTTCAAAAAGCCTCAAGTGATTGTTGAGTAATGAAAATGTTTAATATACAGTAATCTCATAAACATTCATGTTAAAGACCTCTTTCTGTAAAAGTATAACCAAAACTGCCCTTTTTTATTCATTCCATAGATAAAGGAGATTTTAATTACCGGTACAGTATATGATTACTGAAACATCAGGATTTTTTTTATTTTTTATTAAAATAATTCAAAGCTTCCACAACAAGATTAAATTGAACAACAACATGATTAGGGAGGATTTGCAAATCCAACCGCAGAACAGAGCCCCATATGCACAGGAAAACATGGCTTTAGTGGCAATCTGTTTTCTATTTTATCTACTGGGACAAATTCAGAAATCTGTCATGGATAGAAACTAAAAGTGGAAAAAATTCTCATGGCAAACCTGCGGCATGATGCCAGAAACATGGGAGCATGCTTTCCAACATGACAGTGATCCCAAGTAAAGAGCCAAGCTGACAATGCGGTGGCTCAGAATAAAAAAGGGTGAATGTCCTTGCATGGCTGAGTCAGGCTTAAACCCTTTAGAGAACATGTGCAATTCGATTGAATCCTAAGTGGCTGAACTTGACCATTTTTTCTAAGGAAGAGAGGGCAAACGGTGCTCTGTGCTGAGTTGATAGAGACTGAACAAACTCAAGGCTTTAATTATTGGAAGAAAACAAACTGCCAGAATATCTACACTCAAATAACAATATTTGTACTTTGTTAAAAGCATTTGTTACGAGGACAGGACATCAAAATTAGTTACCACATTAAATGTAGCTTAATTGATTAATCCACCCATTAATTGGCACATCTACCTAAGCATTTTAAGCTAATAAAAAAAAAAAACAGGCACATCTAAGGGCACCACATTGTTGACGAATTTGAGACTGCAGCCTTTTGTCAATTAGCTTAATTGTCCAGACAGGGGTACAGTAGTCCCTTGTTTATCACAGGGTTTAGGGACCACGTCCCCACGATAAGTGAAATACCACAAAGTAGGGATAGTGGTACAAATAGTAGTATCCATCCATCCATCCATTTTCGTCTGCTTATCCGGGGTCAGGTCGCGGGGGTAGCAGCCTAAGTAGGGAGGCCCAGACTTCCCTCTCCCCAGCCACTTGGAGCAGCTCCTCTGGGGGAATCCCAAGGCGTTCCCAGGCCAGCCGAGAAACATAGTCCCTCCAGCGTGTCCTGGGTCTTCCTCTGGGTCTCCTCCCGGTGGGACATGCCCGGAACACCTCACCAGGGAGGCGTCCAGGAGGCATCCTAACCAGATGCCCGAGCCACCTCAACTGGCTCCTCTCGATGTGGAGAAGCAGCGGCTCTACTCCGAGTCCCTCCCGGATGACTGAGCTTCTCACCCTATCTCTAAAGGGCGAGGCATAGCTCCGCGCTAGCGCGAGGCCACGCGGCGCCACGCTGTGCGAGCTCCGCTTGCACAAGCCTTTGAACGCTCGCGCGAACGCGCCAAGCTCAAATTTTACGACCGCTCACGCGCGCGCGGTGTCTCACAATAAACTGCCCTGGTGGCGGACTGTTTTGTATGACACACAAATGAATTAAATTCCTCTTCTTTATCGCTGATCGGGCCTTTTCTTTTGTTTTTTTGCCTAAAGTCAAGTAATCGCTTGAAGCGGTCACCATTCACTTCCTCCTCCGATGAGGAGGAATGAATGAACTTGTCACGAGTGAACTAAACTCATGTCCAACGTGGATGCGCAGGTTCTAAACATTTCCTGGTGTGCTTGTCTGCTGTGTGGGTTGAAGGACCAGCGCTCCCTGTTTTAATTTTTAGGACTTTTTTATTAAAGCCCAACACCCACCATGTTTTCAAATTGCATCGCCATTAATATTTATTAGTTTATTTAAAAATAATACAGGAGCGTTTACTTATATTGTGGAGAAATAACACTAAATGTGTTATTTCATGATTTATAGCAGATTTTAGCATGCAGCTCCGGGAAAATCTGCCCCTCTCCATATATGGGCATTCACTTGGGCATTCACGTCACCAAAGTGACGCCTTGGAGTTACAGGCGAGCGAGCGAGGAAAAGAAAAAGGAAGCATTTTTAAATATTCCCTAAAGCTGCCTGTGTTGTGTTGATTAATCCTGCTGTCGCTCACTCATATTCTGAGCGAGCATCCACTTAGACATACTAGTTTAATTCGTTTGATCGCGACAAATTCATTCATTTCCGCATCGACTTTTTATTCTCTCCCCCCCGTGATCAAAAAGGCAGCCAGAGCCAGCCTCGCAGCTGAGCTCTGCCCGCGCGCGTGCTTCCCGACCCCGTATCAAGGCTGACGAGAGCAAATACAGTGCATACACTCGAGGGAGCAAATTACACCGGCACGAGGAACTTCAAAGGTGACCAGCAGAACGAGGAGCCAGAGACGCGCGCGGCTCGCGGCTCGCTCCTCAGGGGCAGAATGACTGAGAGCAGCAAAAGGTCCGCAGCGGTGTTATAAAATAAATAATAAATAAAATCAGAGCGCTGGTCCATATACTACACACAAATGCACAAGGAAATATGCAGGAAATATGCCGTTTTAACTACCACTCTCTCTCATAAACCTCCATGGAAACTCACTCCTACCTTCTGCCTTCTGGGTGGAGATCATGTAACAAAAGGCATGACCCTTCGGGACTATTCGGCCAGGTTTCCGGATTCATTCGGGAGTGGGTTTTTTTTTTTTTTTTTTTTAACCCTCGCCTGGCCCAAATGCAAAAATGAAAATAGACCTAATAATAAATTACTGTAATTGTACAATATGGTGAATTGTTAGTGTCATGGTGGGTGTTGTCCTTTAACATATAAACACAAAACAAAGCTGCACAGCCCTCTGCCTTTTCTTCAGACCCGACATTCTTCTCAGACCCGACCTGTCAATCAAATCAGTAGGCTGTCAGCAAATGACCAATCAGCGACCTCAATTTGTCCCGTAGCTAAACGCTCCGCCCTGCTTCTGCTCAAATGACATCAAGTATTTGGAGCGAAAAACGTTGGAGCCACACGCTGCTTCACGCTGAGCTCTGCTGTGAACCCCCCACGCGCAGCACACGCGCGTGGCGCGGGGCTCGGTCCAGCGCGGAGCTCTGCGCCGGCCTTAAGGGAGAGTCCAGACACCCTGTGGAGAAAACTCATTTCAGCCGCTTGTATCCGAGATCTCGTTCTTTTGGTCACAACCCAAAGCTCATGACCATACATGAGGGTAGGAACGTAGATCGATCGGTAAATTGAGAGCTGTGGTTGAGAGGAACTGAACCAGAGTGGTGTTCTGTTATTGGACTTCTGTGCTCGTCATGGATTGTCCATAACGAACACCATGTTCAGGCATAAGGGTGTACATATGTGCTCTTGGCACCAGGACACCCTAGGTCGCAGTTCGATGATCGACTTTGTTGTCGTCTCATCTGATCTGCGGCCGCATGTCTTGGACACTCGGGTGAAGAGAGGGGCGGAGCTGTCCACTGACCACTACCTGGTGGTGAGTTTGCTCCGATGGTGGGGGAGGATGCCGGTCAGACCTGGCAGACCCAAACGTATTGTGAGGGTCTGCTGGGAACGTCTGGCAGAGTCTCCCGTAAGACGGAGCTTTAACTCCCACCTCCGGGAGAGCTTTGAACACGTTCCGAGGGAGGCGGGGGACATTGAGTCCGAGTGGGCCATGTTCCGCGCCTCTATTGTCGAGGCAGCTTATCAGAGTTGTGGCCGCAAGGTTGTTGGTGCCTGTCGTGGTGGCAACCCTCGAACCCGGTGGTGGACACCGGCGGTGAGGGATGCTGTCATGCTGAAGAAGGAGTCCTATTGGGCCTTTTTGGCCTGTGGGACCCCGGAAGCAGCAGATAGGTACCGACAGTCCAAGCGGCATGCGGCTCGGGTGGTTGCTGAGGCAAAAACTCGGGCGTGGGAGGAGTTCGGAGAGGCCATGGAGAATGACTTCCGTACGGCTTCGAGGCGATTCTGGTCCACCATCCGGCGTCTCAGGGGGGGGAAGCGGTACGCGACCAACACCATTTATGGTGGGGATGGCGTGCTGTTGACCTCAACTCGGGATGTTGTGAGTCGGTGGGCGGAATACTTCGAAGACCTCCTCAATCCTACTGGCACGTCTTCCACTGAGGAAGCGGAGCCTGGGGACTTTGGGTCGGGCTCTCCAATCTCTGGTGCTGAGGTCACCGAGGTGGTTAAAAAGCTCCGCGGTGGCAGGGCTCCAGGGGTGGATGAGATTCGCCCTGAGTTCCTTAGGGCTCTGGATGTTGTGGGGTTGTGTTGGCTTACGCGACTCTGCAATATCGCGTGGACATCGGGGGCAGTTCCCTTGGATTGGCAGACTGGGGTGGTGGTTCCCCTATTCAAAAAGGGGGACCGTAGGGTGTGTTCACACTCTTAAGCCTCCCTGGTAAGGTCTATTCAGGGGTTCTGGAGAGGAGGGTCCGTCGGATAGTCGAACCTCGGATTCAGGAGGAGCAATGTGGTTTTCGTGCTGGTCGTGGAACACTGGACCAGCTCTACACCCTCAGCAGGGTCCTGGAGGGCACGTGGGAGTTTGCCCAACCAGTTTACATGTGTTTTGTGGACTTGGAAAAGGCATTCGACCGCGTCCCTCGGGGGGTTCTGTGGGGGGTACTCCGGGAGTATGGGGTACCAGGCCCATTGATATGGGCTGTTAGGTCCCTGTACGACCGGTGTCAGAGCTTGGTCCGCATTGCCGGCAGTAAGTCAGGCTCGTTTCCAGTGAGAGTTGGACTCCGCCAAGGTTGCCCTTTGTCACCGATTCTGTTCATAACTTTTATGGACAGAATTTCTAGGCGCAGCCAAGGTGTTGAGAGGATCCGTTTTGGTGGCCTTAGAATCGCTTCTCTGTTTTTTGCAGATGATGTGGTCCTATTGGCTTCATCAGATCGTGATCTACAGCTTTCGCTGGAGCGGTTTGCAGCCGAGTGTGATGCGGCCGGGATGAGGATCAGTTCCTCCAAATCCGAGGCCATGGTCTTGAGCCGGAAAAGGGTAGCATGCCCTCTCCGGGTCGGGGAGGAGGTCCTGCCCCAAGTGGAGGAGTTTAAGGATCTCGGGGTCTTGTTCACGAATGAGGGTGAATACTAATACTACTAAATAGTAGTATTAGTAGTTTATTTTAGCATTTATATATACATATTTTAAGGCTTTATTAACCCTGCCCACAGCCAACTGTGTGTCAAGTCCACTCTTATTTTGAAAAACCGCGAAAGTTGAATTACAAAGTAGTTAGGAACTACTGTATTTTTGCTGTACAGTAGTTCCTCGCTTATCACGGGGGATCGGTACCCTGAAACCTTGCAATAAGTGAAATACAATGAAGTAGGAATAGTAGTACAAGTAGTAAGTAGTAGCTTTTTTTTGTATTTATATATACTCTTGCAATATTCTAAAAAAACATTTCTAAACACTAAAAGAGCACAGAATGTCATGATCTCAGTTCTGTGCCTCCGGCTGCATTCTGCCATCTGCCAGCGGTCTCAGCCACGCCCACTTCTCCGCTGCAAAGTGGATATATGACATGCTGCATGAGACACTTTCTCCTGCTGCGTGGACTGCACATGCAGCACAGAAGGTGCTAAAATAATTTAAAATAATTTATTTTAAATAAAAATTCCATGACAATTGTGCAGCTCATCCATCAATCAGTCAATTGTGTGTCATGTCCATTCTTACTTTGAAAGACCGCGATATAGCGAGTCCGCAAAAAACGAACTGCGAAGTAGCAAGGTACTACTGTACAACAGTAGCCAATACCAGTGGAAATCGACAGCAAGAACATTGTGTTTATCAGTAAAAATGGTAAGATCATAACATTGATCTTTATAAGCTCAATTTATTAAATTTGTTAGATAAAAAAAATAGGCCTGTCACGATAACAAATTTTACTGGGCAATTAATTGTCTCAGAAATTATTGCGATAATAATATTGCTTGAAATTTGACAATAATTTGTAATTATTGTCAAATCTAAGAATAAATGTTTATTAATTTGTTTGTATCTTGTACTTTTTTTGACCACCAGATGGCAGTATGACCATTTGAACCAAAGGATGGATAGTGAGGGAGCAAGCAGTGTGTATTTTTAAGAAATATGGGAGGGAGGCCCTTTAACGTGACATGGGCTGTCTCTCGTCGGTTCTTAAAATGGCGGACACTCGGTTTGGTTTGAGCTCTTTAGCATAGCATTGTTCACACAAAGATTTTAATAAATAAAAAAATCAATAAAAAAGTTCTCAGCTTATTTTTGCAGAGAAAAACGTTTTACATGAAGGTACATGTTTCAACCATGAATTTTGGAGCTTCGACAAGACAGAGATTTTTTTCCCCGAGGGCGGCCTGTTAGCTTAGCTCATAGCTTAGCTCGTAGCTTAGCTGCTTTTAACCATCCAAAAATGCAATTTTGGATGGTTAAAATGGATTTAGAGAAAGGAAGCGGTAAGTGAAGAGCACCGGAGTTGAGCCTTTTGTCATTCAGAGTCTTCAGTAGAAAGAGAGACACAAAGAAACAATAAAGCCGATAAATGAAAATGAGGTTGATAATTTTCATTTATCATGAGATTAATTGGTTTATTGTTTATTGCGACAGGCCTATAAAAATGTTACATTTATGGAGGAAATATGGATAACTTTCAGCTTGGATCAGTAGTGAGTCCTCACTAAACTGAATATCGTGTTTCATGAATAGCGATGGACAAAACAACTCTAATACCGTTCACCGCCAAAGAATAAAACCAAAATGTTAGTTTTATAAACCTCAAAAAAAAAAAAAAAAAAAATCAGTTTCATACATCAACCATGTCTGACTCATGAAGCTGATGCTCTGAGCTCAACTCCAGCATTAAAATAAAACAAATTGGTCCATTTGTGTATCACATTCCCAGAATTTTATTGCCTGTGCTCAATGCACTGTAGTAACAGTAACAATTTAATTTATTTCTCAAAGTTAGCTTATTTGAAATCTTTCAGTGACTTTATAAATATGGCTAAACAGTGAAAATATCAAGAGCTAGCCACTTCCAACCCAGACGGTGTCAGTGCTGCATCATTACCCACACCCTCGGAGGAGAGAAGCTGGAAACTCTACCTTTTTTGGCCATTCAGTCCATCCTTCCACACAATTCAATTAAATGAATGTTGTTTACGGGCAGTTCTGGCCCATTGGAACGCCATTAATGCTGCCTGTGTTGAACTCAGTATTAGCTGCCCTTCAGTGAAGCTGGTCTTCTAAATGTCAGGAAGCTTATGACTTCTGCGATGATTAACAGATGTTTACGACACAGTTCAGTAGCTATATGTTTTAATAGGAAATAGGTGCACAACTGTTTAAAGAGGACACAGTGGAAGAGAAAGGTTGTAGCTGCTAAAATGGACACACATGACTGACATCCAAAGTTCTTACCTTATCTCAGTTGTCGATATCCGATACATGGTTCTCTATCTGGAAAAATAGAACACAGAGGAAGGAACTGAGCTCACAGGTTGTAAAACACCTTTTTGTAAAGGTCACTTATGCTATATGCTCAACCAGAGCAGCCATGTCTGACTACAAAGAAGTCTGTGGATAAAATGGGATCAACACGACCTTCTGTGAGCAAATAAATCTCCTCTGGTGTGTCGTTGAAACGCAAGTGAGAATGCAAAGCTTTCATCAAGGTCGTGCTCAACGGTTTATGGCTAATAAATGTAGTGCGATTAAAAAAAGCATAGCAACACAGATTAAACCAAGGATAAGTGCTTTGATGTTGATACAAAAGTGTGATCTGTAAGATGTAAAAGAGAAAAAAAAACATGGCTTTAGAAGTTTTTTTATTTTTATTTTTTTTAGTGGGTAATATGTTTTGACTGCTATATAATATGAAACAGTGAGGGTGTTTTAAAAGCTCCAGCCTGCAAATTACTGTTATTAAACTAAAATATAATTTTATGTTGCAACAGCAGCCAGTGTTAAAAAAGACCACAATTAAACTATAGCTTGAAAGCAACACTGGCATTCAGCTTTCAACCTTCAAAGCACATGAAGAAAAATTAAATCATATTGTTTTAGCTAGGAGAACCTTCAGCAGACAGGGAATCTGTTTTTGTAGCTAAAGTCTATTTTTTAAATTTAATTATTTTTTATCTGTTCAAATCACTGGTGTGATAAACAAGCTCCAAAGCCAAAGCTCACCAAGATCAAATGGCTCGCTGAATACAATCAATATAAGCTTTGAGAGGACAATCATATTAAAGGAAAGACTGATGACAGCTGCTTCTGTTCCGAATTAGAGCTGAAAAGATGGCTCGATTAGTTTTCTTTATTCTGCACTTGAGATTCAACAGTTTCTGTTTACTTCATCTGACATGGAAAATTCATTCAACCTTTATTTAGTCAGGTAAATCTTATTGAGCCTCGAGGGCTCATTTACGAAAGCGACCTGCTACAAACTAAAGAATGATGAACATCAATGATACAAATACATTAAACAATAAACAAAAGAAAAGAAAAAGTAGCAAAAAGTAGCAAAAACATTATAAGGTAGATGTACAAAAAAATCAAAGACAGGAACATATCTGCATTGGTTTTTGCCAGGATTCCAACAGATTCTGAAAACCATCCAGAGAGGTCAGGGCCGAGAGCTTCAGATCTTTTTGTAAGATATTCCAGGAAGCAGGAGCAGAATAGGAGAAGGCCCTTTTTCCAAGTTCAGTCCTCACTGACGGAACACTGCAGGTGATCATGTCCTGAGAGCGCACGCTGTAGCTGCACTCACGCAAAGACATGTAGGAGGAGATGTATGAGGGCAGCAGACCAAGAAGTGATTTTTGAAAATAGTTAATAATGAAAAAGTTTATGGCTCAAAGTTAACTAAATCTGTACTTTTGTTCAAATAATGAAAAAAAAAATACAATGTAAGGTTTTAAAAAACAGTTCAAGACAAAACCAATTGGACTTTATTTTGTAACAGAAGACATTTTGCTTCCTATCCAAGGAGTTTTCTCAAAAAAATAAAATAAAATAGAGTGTGAGGTTTGAGTTATAAAGCTGAGGTAAGCTACCATATTTTCCGGATTATACTTTGTACGTCGCTCTGGAGTATAGGTTGTGTAAGGAATATTAAGATAGGTCATATTGTGAAGGTCATTTAAATGACTTATCTATTTTTAGATGTAAATTTGGCAGGGTTTAGACTAACAGAAGATACATCAATAATTTCCGGGTTCTCATCTTTTTCAGATTAATATCAATAAATCTGTGACTCAATGAAGAAATGTAATTGACAGGAGACGTTATTATGTTGACCTACCAAAGGTAGAATCATTTAATAACAAAATCATCAAATTACAAATCAAAACTTATTTACATAGATTGATCGATCGTTTCCTATAACTAACTTTTCAGCAGATTAAAACATCAGAACAACAGAACACAAGTTAATGGGTCTTATATTAACTTATTTTTGTGGCACAACTTACAGTTTTACTTTTAGGAATAAACATAAGAGGAGAAAGTTTAAGGAGGAAGTTTAAGGATTGAAAGGAAATGGTTGAAGTCTTATCTTGAGATGTTTTAACCAGAGACAGCACATCCTCTGGTCGGTTTCAGCTCGACGTCAGTACCATGATGAAACAACTTTTTACCTTTGTGAAGATTTCTTGTCTCGACTCCAGTAAACTAGTCAAGCCACACGCGCATGCCCTGCTGCGTTTTACAGGCGACTCACGTTCATCTTTCCACGGTCTCGTGAGATCTGCTTTGCCTCACAGAGTAATGCACTCAGCTCCGGTTTGGTTTTCAAGATAACTTCAGAAAGAGTTCACAGCTTGGAGCTGTGACACTCGACTGGCTCACAGCTGACGTGCTGTCGGAACCTTGCTGAAGACGCGGACCTTTGACTCATGGTCGGACGTACAACAGCTTGGAGCAGGGAGAAGTTCAATGCATCTCTTTCACTCCGCCTCACTCTCTTGCTCCGTTTCACTCTTCCTTCCCTACAGGAAGTGTCCCTTTAAGAAGGGGGTGTGACGTCAGAGTTTTCTCTCCGTTTCATTGGCTTTTGTGACCAAAATAGGGAGGAGATTTGTTGACGTCAGGTGAAATGTTTTGTACACGAGGAGTAGACGGTTTCTAGTACGAAGACTAAACAGAAGACTTGCAGGTGTGAAAAACAGAGAAATCAGTTTTGAGAACAGATGAATTGTTTTTAGAAAGGACAGGAGACCGGAGGCAACTTATGCCCTCGACGTTTCACTTCGTTCCCAAAACGCTTCAAACAAATACTAAGATCATTCTGAGTTGTTCTTTTAACTTTGGCATATTTAAAATATACCAGCTTAGATCATACACATATTAAGAATATACTGTTCATATAGATTACAGGTGATGCTTTGATTCAATTATATGAAGAAGTGAATAATATTCTAACAGCATAAACCATGATCAATACAGTATATTGAAGTTATTGTGTTGATTAATTCTGAATTAACACAAATTAAAGAAAGTCTCTTCTGATTTGTGTCTCTTAATACAAAATAAATGTAATAAAATGGTGTCCACTTGTCTCCTTGAGAGCTCCAGAAAAGTGTAACACTCAAAGTTTCAGAGAGATGTGAAAAGGTGTACTGGAAGGTCAAGCATGAGGTGCTGTATCACTACAGTTTTATTAGTCAAAAAAAGGCCTCATGAAGAGGAAAGTATAAGTTACATATATTTAGAAGTGTATTTTACAAAGGGCAAGAACAGATATTTAATCTGAATTAACAATAACACACTGGGGCTGACTGACTGTCAGGATTGCCGGGACATTTCCTGGTGGCCTGGCCTGCTCAGTGGTCGCCGAGGGACTGGACTAAAGGCTTCGAGTCGCGCTTTATTATTTTAAATAAACAAGCTGCATTTGCCCAGTCTCATTGAAGCTGAGTGCATGCACACAGAACATACCTGGGATCCTGAACAGGCTCAATTAACATAACAAGCCAATGAGTCCAACAAGCAAATTACCATCCTCGGTGTCGCTTCTGAACAACTCCGCCAACTCCAGAGGAAGATGCCAGGTAGCAGAAGAGGAACAACATATAGTTGTCAAAAGCCTAGAGGACCCTCTAATGGCTGCAAATGGTAATATTTACTCTTTGGTTCATGTCTGTATGAATGAACATTTAAAGTGTCAATTGCGTAATATTAACCGTCTCCGTCCTTCTCTCTCACCCCGCTCCACAGCCATCCTGGTGCACAGTCTTGTGACTTTCCCGTATCGATTACTGCAACTCCCTTCTCTACGGCCTCCCCAACAAATCTCTCCACAAGTTACAGATGGTCCAGAACTCAGCTGCCCGTGTCATCACTCAAACCTCCTACTATAACCACATCACTCCTGTCCTGCAGCAGCTCCACTGGCTCCCGGTTAAATCACGCATCATCTTCAAAATTCTACTTCTCACGTTCAAAGCTATCCACAACCTTGCCCCTCCTTATCTATCTGACCTCCTACAAATCTCCATCCCATCACGCTCTCTCAGATCCTCCTCTTCACTACATCTCCATGTACCCTCTGCCCGCCTCTCCACCATGGGGAGCAGGGCCTTCACCTGCTCTGCCCCTCACCTCTGGAACGCTCTACCGCCAGACCTTCGAAACACCACCTCCCTTTCTCTGTTCAAGACAGCCCTGAAAACACATCTCTTTAGACTAGCTTATCATTAACTTTACTAAATGTATTTTTATTATTTTGCATTTTATAATCTTTATGTATTTTATATTTCAATTTGTCACTGATAATGTTTGAACTGTATTGGTTTGTTAAGTGTCCTTGGGTGTCCTGAAAGGCGCTTTTAAATAAAATGATTATTATTATTATTATTATTATTATTATTATTATTATTATTATTATTGCATCATGAATAGGAAAAAAAAAAAACGTAAATAAGTCGCTTCAGATTATACGTCGCAGGACTGACCAAACTGAAAAAAAGAGCGACCTATGGTCTGAAAAATATGGTAGACACATATGTAGATTACTCTATCACTCCTCACAATAAGGGTTCATTAGGGTTTTTGTTACTGTTAGTCAAGACTAACACACAAATGATAGGGCAATTTGCATACTGTACTGTATGCATCTAGTAAAATTTTCTTGTTTTTGGTTTACTGTATTACCTTGTTTTACAGCACCCTGATTTATTGTTTTATAACACTACTGTCATTTTAACTGCATTTTTACTCTAGATTATTGTTATTATTGTTATGTTGTCTGTACTTTTTATGTTCTGTCTGGAACAGGTCCCTCTTGGAAATGAGTCCTCGAAGCTCAATGAGACTAGCCTGTATAAATAAAGGTTGAATGAAAAAAAAAAAGCTTACTTGATATGATTAAAAAATCTAAACATTTAGTTTCTTAAAGGTGTACAAATAACTAAATAGTCAAACTTGTACAGATGAGTTTTTGTTCACTACTTCTTCACAAACCTTGTGCAAGAAAGCCTCTTCTGTACCATGTAACTGTACATCCACCACTTCACTGTTAACGTAGTTCATGCCAGAGCTCCACTTTATTATTCTCCTATTTGCCTCAAGCTCACTGCTTTAATTGCAGCCTGTAAGTATGTGTGTAGGCTCTTCTTCCACTGTTTCAGCCACTGTGGACTGGGAGAAACTGTCAGTTCAGGCGCTCTCATTTACTCATGTGAAGCCCCGATCTGTCAGAACTGCGGCCATGAATAATTCTGCAAAATTAGCTTTCAGACAGCAAACACTGTGCCTGCTTGAGATCTCTCAAAGCGCTTTGCTTCTGCCCTGTCAAACTTTTCTCTTACCAGATGGTGTCTGCCCTCCTCATCATAGTCGTCCTCGCCTCCGTCGGTCATCTCTCCTGCTTCTACATCCAGCGCCCCCTCGCCGGCCTCCTCGCCAGAGTTTTCTGCCATTTCTGACACAGACTCCTCGTGCAGGGAGTCACAGTTGTCCTCATATTTCCTTTGAGCCTCTGAGACAAAAAAGGGCAAAGAGGATGAGGTTTCTTTGGCTCACAAAGTCACAAAATCTTTTTTATATTCAAGTGAAGTACAAATGTAAAAGCAGCTACATTGAGACAGTATTACAAAGCAATACAGCAAACTATAGCAGAGGCCCGGATATACAGGTAGTCCAACATTTGAAGAAATTAAGACACGTTTTGGCACCACTGGAAGACGACAACAGTTGCTAAGAAGTTGCTTTTGATGAGCAAGCTTGAAGAACGTTTGTAAAAACCAACAAATACTTTGTCTTTGGGTCAAAAAGGAAGCAGATTTGACTGAGCATAGTTAGCAAGTATAAATGTACTTATGCATTTGCTATGTAGAGCACACAGGCCTGGTCACTGGTGGCCAAATGCAGCAAGTTTTGAACATTCAAATGATGTAAAGACATAACCGTTGAGGAAATTCACACACTATGCAGACAAATTCAAAGCACAAACACGTTATCTGCACACATACAGTATGCCAACTAAAAAAAAGAACAAAATGCACAATCTTTCTGTAGAAGTGTGCATTTGCATTTGCATTCAGGTTAGGATTTCAATTTTCCTGTCCTCTTTGGCATGTTTATTATGCAGATGTAGAAAGCTCAAACTGGCACAAATAACCCAGTATCTGTCTATGACACTATATGGATAAAAGTTAGCCACACATGACAACCACACCAAAAGTAGGTCCCCCTTTTGCAGTTATAATTGTGTCCACTCTTCTGGAAAGACATTGTGTAATTTGTTTTTAAAATTTGACCTTTATTTAACTAGGTTAGACAGCTGAGAACAATTTCTCATTTTAAACAATGACCTGGAGTGGAATCTTTTGTTCTGTCGAGCAATCGTGGGGACAGACATTGAAATTGGGCAAGGAGGTCTGGACTGAAACACCAGAATACAACAGATATCTGGTGAGGCTAAATACTTTTAGCCATACGACAAAGATTCAAATTAAAACATAATTTTTAAATAGTCTTACCAAATACTTTCAATATGCTTAGACAGAATATACAATGTTTGTCTAATAACACTTTATTGAAAAATAATAACCGCCCCCTCACAAAATTCACATCCTAATACAGTACATCTGTCGTGTACTTTTATATCTGTGGGATTTCAATCTTGGAACCTTTAATTCTGTCCTGTGAGAAGTTTTTGATAAAACCAGAAGAAGTTTAATGCACACGTTTATAAATGCGGGCATGTGTACATGTCTGTGAACTGTAATTTTGCGTTGTTTTATAATTTTAGTTTATGTATGACAAAATGTACATTTTAAATAGTTATCATTCGAAAAGTCAGATGCTTCCACTGGTAAACAATTCTCCAATTCTGTCTATAAACATCAAAAAACAAATAAAGCCACATGCTAGATGTATCGTGTTGTTGTTGAACATATTAATCAGTTTTTACACCATATTACATGATATACTTTGAAACACAATCACAATACAACAGTTTCCAATAGTTTTATTTTTCTAAATGCCAGAACTAGAACTGGAAATCTGTTTTCACTAATAAAGAAAAAGAAGATATTGATTTTGATGTCCTCTTTGACTGCAGCCTCTGTATTGAATACCTCGTTTTCCGATAGTTGTGATCCGTAGAGTTTGATGTCTTAGTTTCTTCATTCCTTTCTGCCTAATGATCTTAGATTGGGTGCATATCTGATTTAGTCCTAGTTCTCCAGTTGTAGTTGTATGTGTTATGCTCCTGTGTTAGTATTTGCCGCAGTTCCCATCTTATTTTGATATTCACTGACTATTAGGCATGTAACGGTACAAGTGGGTGTACCGAACCGTTTCGGTACAGCTCGTTCGGTTCGGTCCACCCGCGTACCGTTTCGGTTATTTTTTCACTCATTGAACATTATTAACGGGGGAATATATGCACCGCGGAACTAAATTTCCTGGGCGCGTTTCAGCACGGAGCTATTATCGCGCAGCACGCGAAGCACGTGCAGTATTTAGCCGTTAGCATGTCGTACTGTCTCCTGTTTGGGAACGTAATGGCTTTCTTTACGAGCGCACACCCAAAGCTGTGTGGACGTGTTTTCACAAGACTGGATCTGCAGCAACACGTCTAACGTGAACGCGCTGGAAACGACGTCACCCGAACGTGAACGAAGAAAAGCACTCAGCTTGTTACAAACTGTGCTAACAACAACAGTTGCATTAAAACTACTTCATCAGGTGATTCAGATCGGTCCAGAGCAACAACACAAACTGTAGGAGTTTTTAAATCTCTGAATCTAAGTCTGAATGTTGTTTTATGCACAGACTTTAAAGTTACTGATCCTCGCTACGAGACATCCATCACGTCAACACTTCAGTCAAAAAGTTCAGCTCTTTATGAAAAAACTAAAACTGATTGTCAACAAGTCCTGGAGCTGATTTAAGCCCTGCCCTGATGATGAGTGAGATATTCAACCGTTCAAGAGGTATTGTTCTTTTATTATAATTATTATTTATAATTTATTATTATTTAAAATCATAATCTTATTAACTTTTTTTTTTTTACCTCTGTGTTTTATTTTCAGTCTTGGACAGAGGTAGCATCTCTCTTCCACTTCAGGGACAGACATCCACCAGAGATCACCTGCTGCAGCTAAGAAGTGTGTGATGACTGAACTGAACTCTGAACTGTTCCAGGACCTGTCCCACTTGGAGGAGCAGGTCCAAGAAGACGTGAGTACAGTAATGAGGACAAATACAGTCACACTGCTGCTACTGGACAAAAACTTGATTAGTTAGATCATAAACAGTCTGTTGCTGCTTATTGTTCTGGTTCTGACTGTTATTGTATTTATTAAGATTTTTATTATTGTTAATATACAGTAGTTTATTTATTGTAGAGTGCTGTTTATTTAAAATATCATCCAAATGGGTCACTTTTATTTATTACTACAATACAATACAGTACAAATGTATTTTTGGCATATTTTCAAAATAAACATTTTGTAAGTCTTTATTTTGTCTTTTTTTTGTACCGAAAATAAACCGAACCGAGCCCTCCTTGTAGTTGAACCGAACCGAAATGTGATTTTAGCGTACCGTTACACCCCTACTGACTATACTTTATGTCCTTTTGCCTTGTCAGCTACACATATTCATGACCCAAGCATTTCCTCTTTGTTCACAAACTTTTTCAGCTGTTAAAAGCAGCAACCTTGATAGAAAATAGTGTGATTTGTTATTTTCAGTGCTCCGCCTGAATGACCTTCAGTGTTCTGTTTGATGTTCTCCTACAGTATCGGGTGTCTATAAAGTTGTCACATAAACCGAGTTTGTGTGGTGCTGACAACCTGTCTGCTGGGATGACAGAGCTCTGATGTGTTCATCTCTAATGGTGTCACAGAGACTTATGGCTTATGTGTGCCTTTCTGTTTCTCACCAGATTCAGCTCTTTGCTGCTTCTCAATCTTCTCCAGACGTCCCAGTAAGGAGTCGATCTTCATTTTAATCTGAGTGAGTTCTCGTTTGATGGTCTGGAGCTGGTCCGTCTTCACTGTAAAAGACAAAGACACTAAGAAATAATTGTTTCAGTCCATCTTTACTGTTTATTTTCTCTACTCATTTTATTAGGCAGAAACTGATGTAATCTATTAATGCTTTCACCACTCTGAGTCACATCTTCCTCAGGAAAGAACGCCTCAGTCTGACATACGGAAAGGTAATCCTGCTAAAACTGTGGACCTGCTGTTTTTCAATTTAAAGATTAGTGAACAGCTTACGCCCACTATGCTGTACAGAGCTGCTCAACTTTTCCACAGCTCTGCCAAAACCTGAACAAACTGTGTTTTGAAGTATAAAGTGAGTAGATGGTATAAAATATGTATGTATAGTCAAACTTTGCAACAAAGTTTTATGGGGGTCCTGAAGTAGCAAGGCCACAGTTTGATGTGGTAGATCTTAGCTTTAAATTACGGATGTCATGGTTTAACAAATTTTCAATTAAAGAATATAAATAAAAATAAAAAATAAAAATCTGTTGTACAGCAGTCCCTGGTTCATTGCTGGAGATCCGTACCCTGAAGCCCCGCGATAAGTGAAAAACTGCAAAGTGTAATAGTAGTACAAGTAGTAAGTAGTAGTTTA
>JBBPBX010002753.1:38487-55730 GCA_038048925.1 Garcialebias charrua | reverse complement strand
ATATAGGCGTTTTAAACCCTTCCCACACTCCAAAGTTTCTAATTTCTAAATCTCTAAAAGGGACAGAATGTCATGATTTCCCTCTATGTGCCTCCACTTCTCTCAGCCACCTGCAAGCGCTCTCGGTCACACCCACATCTCTGCTCTGTATGCAGATCAGCTGATCAGCTGTAGGAGGAAGTTTATTCTGCAGTAAGGGCTGCACAGAGGCACAGGAGGAAGCTTTTTCTGCAGTTCTGGGCTGCATAAATGTGTAGCAGGTGCTAAATAATTTAAAATAATTTATTTTAAATAAAAATGTCATGACAATCGTGCGGCTCATCCATCAATCAGCCAGTTGTGTGTCATGTCCAATCTTATTTTGAAAAACCGCGATAGAGCGAATCTGCAAGAAACGAACCGCAAAGTAGCGAGGGAGTACTGTACATAGTAGCAATTAGTGTAAAGTTGTAAAAAGTAACAAAAAACTTATAAAACAACCTAAAACCAAGTTTTATGTACAGTAGATCCATTTTAATTATCATCTTTCATTTTAACAAGTAATTTACTTCATCTTTAATGACCGCTCCATCAGATTCAAATCTGGCTACAGTATATTGAGCTGGAATATAATTTGATTAAACTGTAATGTACGTGCCCGTTTTTAATCTGGTGCATACATTCCCATTCAATCATTCCCAGGAAGGGAAGAGAGGTGATTGGAGCAGAACTGAATGGACAAGTTGGTGAAGGAAACAGAAGGAATGAGGAAGTGATGAGTGCACTTGGTTTCAAGGAAAGAAACCAGGAAAAACAGATGGTGGTGGATTTTGCCAAGAGAAATGAAATGGCTGTAGTCAACATATATTTCCAAAAGAAGGATGAACATAGGAACCTATGAGTGGAAGAAGGAGTATGCAGGTAGACTACATTCTGTGTAGAAGAGAACACCTGAGGGAGAATGGGGATTGTAAGTTTGTGGCAGGGGAGAGTGTAGCCAGACAGCATCAGATGGTTTTGTGCAGGGATATTCATTCATTCAACCTTTATTTAGGCAGGTTAATCCCATTGAGCCTCAAGGACTCATTTACAAGAGAGACCTGGCTACAAACAAAGAATGATGACAACAGCAACAGTAGATTTTCCTTGGACAATCAACGATAGACAATCATAAGAGAGGCATACATTTTAAAAAATATATTTTTAACAAGTTAAAATAAAGATATCAAAGTAGAAAAACGGACAGATTGTAAGGCAGATGTAGAAAATCTAAAACAGGAACATGCCTGCATTGGTTTTTGCCAGGATTCCAACAGATTCTTAAAACCATTTAGAGAAGTCAAGGTCGAGAGCTTCAGATCTTTTTGTAAGATATTCTAGGAAGCAGGAGCGGCGTAGGAGAAGGCCCTTTTGCCAAGCTCAGTTCTCACTGACAGAACACTGCAGGTAATCATGTCCTGAGAGTGCACGCTGTAGCTGCACTCACGCAAAGACATGTAGGAGGAGATGTATGAAGGCAGCAGACCAAGAAGTGATTTAAAGATGAAAATGTACCAGTGGAAGAGTCTGTGTGAGGTTAATGATGTCCAGTTAACCAGTGAATACAGGGTGCAGTGGTGGGTACGATAATCACAGCCAGTTATGAATCTTAGTGCACCATGATAGACAGCATCCAACATCTGCAGGGTGCTTGTAGGAGCATTCATGTAGATAATGTCACCGTAATCAATGGAGGGAAGGAAAGTCACAGATACAAGGTGTTTCCTAGCATTCAGTGTTAGACATGATCTGTTTCTGAAAAAGAAACCCAGTTTAACTTTCAGTTTCTTTACTAGGTTTTCCACGTGGAGTTTAAAAGAGAGATGCGAATCGACCAGGATACCCAAATATTTATAGGAATCAACAAAATCAATAGGGACACCATTTGAGGATAAAATCAGAGGAAGAACTGCTGAGACCGACTTCCTATTTGAAAAAAGCATCAAGGGGGATGTACAGAGTTGTAGCAACTACAGCCACATCTTAAAGATCTGGGAGAGAGTTGTGTAAGCTAAACTTAGATGAGAGGTGACAATTTATGAGCAGCAGTATGGCTTCATGCTGAGACAAAGCACCACAGATGCCAGCTTTGCTTTGAGGATGCTGATGGAGAAATACAGAGAGGGTCATTGTGTCTTGATAGATAAAAAAAAACAAAAAACATTTATGACAGGGTGCCGAGGGAGGAGGTGTGATATTACATGAGGAAATCTGGAGTTGTAGAGAAATATGTTGGACAGGTACAGGACATGCATGATGACAAAAGGACAGTGGTGAGATGTACCTGTACTATAGGGGTGACAGATAGCTTCGAGGTGGAGTGGGGATTGCATCAAGAATCATCTCTAAGCCCGGTCTTGTTTGTTCTGATGATGGACTGACTAACAAATAAGGTCAGGCAGGAGGCCCTGTGGACTATGATGTATGCAGATAACATTGTGTTCTATGGCAAGAGAAGGGAACAGGTGGACGAGAACTTTGAGAGGTGGAGGTACAGTATACTGAAAGAAGAGGAAAGACTGTAAAGTCATAGTAAAAAAAATATGTGTGTGAATGAGAGGGAGGCTGGTGGAACAGTGAGGCTAAAAATAACAGAGGTCACAGAGGTAAAGGACTTCAAGTACTTGGGGTTAACTGTCAAGAAAAATGGGTAATGTGGTAAAAAGGCAGAAAAAGAGTCCAGGCAGGAGACATTTTCAGGAGTGATTTGTAACAAAAGGGTGTCAGCAAAGGTCAAAGGAAACGGTTACACAACAGTGGTGAGACCACTATGTTGTATGGTCTGGAGCCAGTGGTATTGACAAAAAGACAGGAGAAAGAACTAGAAGTGGCAGAAATGAAAATGTTGAGGTTCTCCTCAGGAGTGACAAGAATGGATAGGATTAGGAATGAGATCATCAGAGGTATAGCACATGTTGAACAACTGGGAGATAAAGTTAGGGAGGCCAGACTGAGAAGGTTTGGACATGTCCAGAAGAGGGACAATGGGTATATTTGTATAAGTATGTTAGAAATGCAGCTGCCAGGAAATGGACAAAGAGGAAGACCAAATAGGAGTTATGGATGCAATGAGAGAGATGGAGGAGAATGATTCACTGTGGAAACCCCTGAAGACGGAAAAGCTGAAAGACGATGAAGAAGTACCTGTTTTTAATCTGATCCTGGCTTGAATAGATTGAATTATAAGTTGAATTGTATTTTAAATGACCCATTTTGTCCTTTTTCTGTATAATGCCCCAAGATAACTGAATTGAGTTAATTCCTACTGCTGCTCATTAGTGATAAATAAAGCCTTTCTGATTGTAATTAAAAATATAAATAGACAGCAGTTTATGGTTAATATATTAGTATGTAAAATTATAACAATACAATTGGCATAAATATCAGTGTGTTTTAATCTGTGTAACATTTTACACACTCAGACATGCATGTTTATCGCTGCACTGTCGTCCCTCCCACTGCGTCTGTTTACAGACTTCTGAATAATTTGGTTCCTACTTCTTGCTTCATTTTGGCTTCTAAGTGGTCTCTCAACGATACATATCTGAGATCTGGGTAATGAAGCGTAACTGCATCATGTCAAAGTTTGAGACTTAACCTTGATTTGTCATAGTAAAAAAAAAACAGCTGAAAATAAAAGCACTTATCAGAGGGATGCCACAATTAATTCCGTCTGTTGATGGATGAAATGAGGTTGTGCTCCTCAGCAGCTTGAACTGAGCAGATTAAAGACTTCAGACCCATAAAGAACAAGATAATCTCATCCCTTAACCCTTGGCAGATGAAATGTGTCATTTTTCTTTTGAAAGGAGGGTGAAAATATGGATGCCAAAAGTTGAGAAGAAAACAGAAAATTCTCTTTGACACCTATCCGATCCTATCTGTGCCAGCATTGGGACGGATGAGCTCTGGGTAAACAAACCCACGAGATTCCTGTAAAGCTTCAGCTGGAGATCAGAGACAAGAGAAAATCAAAAACCGTACTTGTTTGGTATTATGTCTGCGTGGGGCTCTTTAAGCTCCATTCTTTGATGTATATTTACACCCACACACCACAATACAGAGTGAGTGCCTCCGAAGTATGTGTGCTACTTTGCATGATCTAAATCCATGAATTAAACATAACCATACAGAAAGAAAAATCTTTGACATATTACCTTGGAGTAAGCTACTCTCCCCAGAAAGACATTTTAATCTTTCAACAGTATTCATGTTGAAAAACAAAACAACAGCTGCCCCAGCAGGATCCAGTGTTCTCTGTATGATATTCATCAATGCAGGACCCTTTTTTATATTAAAGAGCATGATGATTAATGTGTCCACGGGCAACAGCAAAGAAAATAAAGCTCCATTGATTGGAATCCATAGGTAATATGTGATAGGAACCCTCTAGAGGTGTTCTTGTGTTGTTTTGCAAGCTGCTATCAACTCTCAATCTTCTGGAGGGGAGGAAGAAGGTGGAAGACCGTGGATATACAATCATATCTCAGTGGGGGAAGACATTGATGTGCCTTTATCTCTTCTGTATCATCTGCTTTCATTTGTACAAGCTGGTATCCTTGAATACACGCATCCACAACACACATAAATTCTTCTTGGGTCCAGCATTATCAGAGCTCGCTCTGGGCAGCACACTGGTCGTCCTTTGACGACAAGAAAGAGCAGAACAGTTTTTAATTCATCAGGACCACCAGGCATCTTCCCCTTTGTGCATCCACCCACACAAGGACATGCACGCCCTTGTCCAGCAGCGATTCATCAACACCACGTCTTTAGATAGCTTGGTTTTAAGGAAAAGAGTGAGAAAAACTGTACTCTACAGGTATATACTACACAAATGAGCATTAGAAAAGATGGAGATATCTAAGTTTAGAACATTTTAATTTAGAGAAAGTAGTGTTTATTAAAAACACTGAAAAAATTAAAGATCTAGCGTTCCTTGAAGGAACACATATCACCCTTCACTTTTCATGTCAGTGTTTTAAAGCCATCTACTTGGAAGCTGCAGCAAAGGCGCACCAATGGGCAGAGGAGGAAGTGCTGCTCCCGGCTTAAAAACAAGGTTGCTGGGCTGGAATTCTGGCGAGGCTACATGCTAACGCTAAATCTGGCAAAATCCTGATACCCTCTCTCTTTCTGTCAGACGTCCGTTCATTGGACAACAAGATGGATTTGCATCGTCTGAGAGTGGGCGTCTCAGAGGAGATGAGGAAATGTGCGGTGCTTTGTCTCATGGAATCATGGATTAACAGCGAGATGCCGGACTCACCCTTCCAGCTAGATGGCAGACTCTTTTTTCAAGCGGATTGCTGCAGCAAGCTAATGGAGAAGTCGAGGGGAGGCGGAGTAAGCATTTACATGAGTAAAAGTTGATGCACAAACTGTACTCTGATAAACAACTCTTGCTCCAAGGCTTTGGAGCAGTTAACATTGAAATGTCCACAGTGGCCTTTATAACAGCTGTTTACATAGCTCCGGATGCTAATGCTACTGACACTCTGCGGGAGCTTCATGATATTTTCAGCTTTCTACAGAACAAACACCTTGAGGCTCTTTACGTAGTGGCTGGTGACTTTAATCATGTGAATCTAAAGGACTGCCTCCCAAGATTTTACAAGCAATTGGCTATTCTAACACGTGGAAACAATACGTTGGACCATGTTTACACAACCATAAAATATGTATACAAGGCCAAACCCCGCCCTCACCTAGGATTCTTTGATCACATCTCAATCTTCCTGGCTCCTGCTAACCTGCCCCCGCTGAGACGCTCCAGACCGGTACAAAGAAAGTTAAATCTTGGATCCAGAATAGTAGCCCCATACTAAAAGACTGTTTTGGACACACAGACTGGCAGGTCTTCAGAGAAGCTGATGAAAATAGGGGGGCACTAGACCTGGAACAATACAGATCTCAGTTCTGGGGTACATTAGTACTTTGTAAATGTGCTGATGATGTCACGGCCATTAGACAGGTCAAGAATTACCTGAACAGAAAGCCTTAGCTGAATGCAGAGATTCACACCCTGCTGCAAACCAGGAACACTGCCTTTAGGTCTGGAAACTCACATGAGCTGAGAAGGACAAGGAAAGAGCTGGTTGTTGGTATTAAGAGGGCCAAGGCTACATATGCACAGAGGATCCAGGGTCAATTCACCTCACAAGACCATGGGACATGTGGATGGGCATTAAGTGCATAACAGAGTATAAAGGCAGGAGTGAACAAAGCCCTAGAGACCCATCACTGTCTGATGCCCTCAACAAGTTCTGCACAGGCTTTGAAGACCTGAACAGACCAGCCAGCACCAGATTCACCTCACCACCAAATGAAGAGCTTCTCAGAGTGACCTCAGCCAAAGTGAGGAGTACTTTCAGAAGGACTAACCCTCACAAAGCAACCAACCCAGACAACAACCCTGAGAAGGTGCTGAAAGACTATGTCGATCAGCTCTGCGAGGTGCTGGCCGACATCGTTAACACTTACCTTACCCTGGCAACGGTTCCCACATTCCTAAAGACCACCTCCATCATCCCAGTCCTAAAGAGCTCTACAGTGACTGGTCTGAATGACTACTGGCCAGTAGCCCTCACCCCGATAGTCGCTAAATGCTTCGAAAAACTGGTCATGTCCAACATCAAAACAACCATCACCATCAATGAGGACCCTCACCAGTACGCATACCACAAGAATCGATCAACAGAGGAAGCAATCTCCTCTGTGGTCTACATTGCTCTCACCCACCTGGAGCAGAAGGAATCCTACATCCGTATGTTCTTTGTGGACTGATCCCACAGACACTGATGGACAAACTACTCACATTGGGACTAAGTCCCTCCATTTGCAACTGGGTCCTAGACTTCTTAACAAACAGACCACAGTCATTGAGGATACACAACTTCTCCTCCTCCACCATAACCCTCAGCACTGGCTCCTATCTGGGGTGTGTGCTGAGCCCTCTCCTGTTTACTCTGCTCACGTATGATTGTGCAGCCACCCATCCAGGTTGTCACATTGTAAAGTTTGCAGATGATACAGCAGTGGTGGAATGAGTCACAAACAACGAAGAGTCCAGCTACTGTATAGGTAGGAGGTGGAACATCTGGAGGGCTGGTGCAAGGAGAATAACCTTCACATCAATGTGAAAAAGACAAATGAAATGGTTCAGAAGGAACAAACACCCCACCCACCCCGCCAAACATAGGAGGATCTGCGGTGGAAGTGGTCCAGCTACAAGTACTTGGGTGTGTACCTGAATGACAACATCAGCTGGGGCAACAACACTTCCAGCCTGATCAAGAAAGCTCATCAGAGACTACTTCTTCAGGCAGCTGAGGCAAGCTGGTCTGGGAAGCTCAGTCCTCACCTCCTTCTACAGGTGTGTGTGTGCAGTGGAGAGCATCCTGTGCTGCAGCATCAACATGTGGCATGGAGGCTGCACAGCTGCAGAAAGAAAAGCTTTGCAGAGAGTGGTGAAGGCTGCACAGAAGTCTGTTGGAGTCAGCCTCCCCACCATCACAGACATCTACACCTTTACATGTAGGAAGAGGGCCACCTCCATCATGAAGGAACCCACTCACCCAGCACACATACTTGCCCTGCTCCCATCAGGAAGGACATTGAGGAGCATTAAAGGTATTGTGACATGATGTTGGAAATTTGCATATTTGTCACACCATATATATATATCTTGTATCATTCAGCTCTGTTCGTTTTTACAAAATAAATTATAAATATATTAAAATTTTATTCCAATTTATGGTAATTTTTTCTCTGGGACACGCCCCTAGAAACCTGAGAATTTATGCAAAACTTCATGTGACGTACACGTGGGCACTGGGCATAAGGCGGAGCCTGCCTTGCCCGTTTGTTTGGTGTGTTAACTGCTTTCCATATGGATTCATTTCCTGAAAGATCGCCTCTTTTTTTATTTGGTGTTGTAGGAGGTGGTGAAGAGACGACACAGGAGACGGGATGTAGTTCTTCACTTTTAATCAACTCCTACTCAACTGGCGGGAAAACCACCCAACACCGCCTTATATACCAACACAACATCCGGTCCTCTGGACCTTTCACAATAAAAGCATCCTGTAACACATTCGGTCCACTGGGTGTGAGTAGAGCCCCCTAGTGGTCCACCACACACGCCCCCCCAGAACACCCAGTAAGGTCCATCACTAGTCCCGCATTTTAGGTTTGATTAAACGACCAGAACGGCTGAACCTGGGCCCTGCAGAACCAGTCTGATGAAGCGGAGGGCTCCGAGGAGGGCCTGCAGAAGATTCGGGCTCCAATGGATGTTGAGAGTCTCTGGCAGGGGGACAGCAGTCCGTTAACAATGTGGATGGAGGTCTGCCCCTGCGAGGAGCCTGGGCCGTAACAACCTGATCATCTGACACAACATGAGCTGGTTTAAGCCTATCGATACAGACAGTCTCAGTACGACCCCCTAAATCTAAAAGGAAATGTTTTGGACCTGGTTGAAGAACCCGAAACGGTCCATCATACAAAGGCTGTAGTGGTGTCCTGTGTGCATTGTGTTTGACAAAAACAAATTTAGAGGACTCCAGACTCTTAGGGACAAATGACTGCGGTAAACAATGATGTACCGGGCCAGGGACACGAAAAGGGGCCTCCTGAGGTGAAAAATGGAGCAACGGTGGAGCAAACTGTGGTGAGGGTACCTCAGGTAAAAACTCACCGGGGACGCGCACAGGTTGACCGAAAACCAGTTCAGCCGGGGAAGAGCTCAGGTCCTCTTTGGTTGCGGTACGTAAACCCAACAAAACCCAGGGAAGACGGTCAATCCAGTTGTCACCGGTCAATGCAGCACGCAGTGCAGCTTTCAATGATCTGTGAAACCGTTCACACAAACCATTAGCTTGGGGGTTGTAAGCGGTGGTCCTGTGAACGTTAGTCCCCAGACCCTTGGCCATGGTAGACCAAAGTTCAGAAACAAACTGCGGGCCCCGGTCTGATGTAATGTCTGAAGGGGGGCCAAAACGCGCCACCCAGGTAGACAAAAATGCCCGGGCCACCACTGCAGATGTCGTGGATGTCAAAGGAACCACCTCAGGCCACCTGGTGGTCCGGTCTATCATAGTCAGCAGATGAGTAAAACCTTGTGATGGAGGCAGAGGGCCCACCAGGTCTACGTGCACATGATCAAACCGCCGACCTGGGATGGAGAAGGGTTCCAAAGGTGCTTTGGTGTGCCTGTTAACCTTAGCGCGCTGGCATGGGACACACGCTGCTGCCCACTCCTTAACTGCTTTACGCAGACCGGGCCAAACAAACTTTGAACTGACCAGTTTCACCGAGGCTCTAACACCTGGATGAGAAAGGGAATGTAAGGAGTCAAAAACGCGGCGTCGCCATGAAACTGGAACCAGGGGGCGGGGCCTGCCAGTAGAAACATCACAGAGCAGGAGGGGACCTCCGTCATTCACCTGCCGTTCCTCCAACTCGANGCCACCACTGCAGATGTCGTGGATGTCAAAGGAACCACCTCAGGCCACCTGGTGGTCCGGTCTATCATAGTCAGCAGATGAGTAAAACCTTGTGATGGAGGCAGAGGGCCCACCAGGTCTACGTGCACATGATCAAACCGCCGACCTGGGATGGAGAAGGGTTCCAAAGGTGCTTTGGTGTGCCTGTTAACCTTAGCGCGCTGGCATGGGACACACGCTGCTGCCCACTCCTTAACTGCTTTACGCAGACCGGGCCAAACAAACTTTGAACTGACCAGTTTCACCGAGGCTCTAACACCTGGATGAGAAAGGGAATGTAAGGAGTCAAAAACGCGGCGTCGCCATGAAACTGGAACCAGGGGGCGGGGCCTGCCAGTAGAAACATCACAGAGCAGGAGGGGACCTCCGTCATTCACCTGCCGTTCCTCCAACTCGAGGCCCGTGGGCCCGGACTGGAGCTCGAGTATTTCTGCGTCGCTACGTTGGTCCGCAGCCATAGCAGAAAAATCGATGCCAACGTATACGGGAGAGATCAGCACCCGGGAGAGACAGTCGGCCACCACGTTGGATTTTCCAGCCACATGCTGAATGTCTGTAGTAAATTCAGACACCGCTGCGAGGTGGCGTTGCTGGCGAGCAGACCAGGGGTCAGAAATTTTTGACATCGCAAACACCAAGGGTTTGTGGTCAACATATGCAGTGAACCGGCGGCCCTCCAGGAAAAACCTGAAATGGCGTGTGGCCAGGTAAAGCGCCAGCAACTCTCTGTCAAAAACACTGTATTTCAGCTCATTGTCCCGTAGCGTACGGCTGAAAAATGCAAGCGGCTGCCAAACCCCGGAAACCTGCTGTTCTAACACAGCCCCCACCGCAACATCAGATGCGTCGGTTGTTAAAGCTATTTGCGCCGCTGGGGATGGATGGGCCAAAAGGGCAGCAGTGGCCAGTGCAGCTTTAGCATCACCAAATGCCTGTAGGCGTTCTGGTGTCCAGTCCACGCTGTCGTTGGGCTTTTTCTTTTTCAGCGCTCCATAGAGCGGACGCAGCAGTTGTGCTGCCCTGGGGAGGAAACGGTTATAGAAGTTAACCATTCCCAAAAATTCTTGTAGCGCTTTAACAGACTGGGGCTGTGGGAAATCTGACACCGCCTGCACTTTGTTTGGTAACGGGACGGCACCACTTGCAGAAATGCGGTGGCCCAAAAAGTCAATGACTGGCAGCCCAAACTGGCATTTCGCTGTATTTACAATCAGGCCATGTGCTGCCAGGCGCTGAAAAACCTCACGGAGGTGGGACAAGTGCTGCTCAGCCGAGCTGCTAGCCACCAGGACGTCATCCAGGTACACAAATACGAAGGACAGACCCCTTAGGACTGAATCCATCAACCGCTGAAATGTTTGTGCTGCACCTTTAAGACCAAAAGGCATGCGCAAAAACTCAAAAAGGCCGAAAGGCGTGATAACAGCGGTCTTAGGGACATCCTCCACATGCACAGGAACCTGGTGGTACCCCCGTACTAAATCTACTTTAGAAAAAATGGAGGTCCCAGCCAGGTGCACTGAAAAATCCTGGATGTGGGGGATGGGATAACGATCGTTCTCTGTGATGTTATTAAGGCGGCGGAAATCCCCACATGGTCGCCATTTGCCATCTGCCTTGGGCACCATGTGGAGGGGGGAGGCCCACGGACTGTTTGAGCGTTGCACGATGCCTAAACGCTCCATGTTAGCAAACTCTTCCTGTGCTATTGCTAGCTTAGTAGCATCAAGGCGGCGTGCACGTGCGAACACCGGGGGGCCCGTTGTGGGAATATAATGTTCGACCCCATGTTTTGTGTTTGTGTTTGCAAAATCAGGAACAGTCAGCGAGGGGAATTCAGACAATAAACGCTGAAACACATTACCCGAAGCTAAAAAGTTAGCATGCATTAAAGGCCCAGCTCCTCGCGTCTCACAAGGCAGTGACGAAAAAGACACAGCGTCGATCAAACGTCTGTTAGCTAAATCAACCAGGAGCCCGTGAGCACAAAGAAAATCAGCCCCTAAAATAGGGACTGAGCTAGCAGCTACCACAAAGTTCCACTGGAAGTCCCGTTCATGGAAACGAACAGTCACCAACCTTTCGCCAAACGTCTTGATGGGATAGCCGTTAGCCGCGGTTAGCTGCGGCCCGCAGCCTTCTGCTAACCTGTCGGAGCCGGTCGGGGGAACGAGGCTCTTCTGCGAGCCGGAGTCCACCAGGAACCGCCTCCCCGACCTCGAGTCTTCGATGAAAAGCAGCCTTTCCTTGTCGCCAACGGCCGCGACTGCTAGCGGGCGCTGGCGTACTCGTTTCCCTGCGGCTTGAAACTGCACGGTGGGACACACCGTCGTGCTTTGGCGCCAAAACGCTGGTGGAAGAAACAAAAGGCAGCTCCTGACCGCCTGCGGGCGACTCCTGCTACGACCACTGGCTCGTCCGGCGCTGAGGGCGATGCTTGAAGCTCGGGCGCCGCTGGAGATCCGGGGACCGCCGCTTGGACCGCGAACGTCCTCGCAGCCAGCAGGATGCGGTCGGCTTCGCGGGCCAGCGAGCGGTAATCCTTCTGCTGCAGAAACGGGGAGTTGGCCAGGGCTGTGCGCACTGGAGCCGGAAGCCGGCGGAGGAAGAGGTGTAGAAAAAGAAACTCACAGTCTGTTGATCCTCTCAAAGACAACATGCCTTCCATGAGCTCGAGAGCTGTGCCGTCGCCCAAATCAGAGAGGGAAAACAGTTTCTCGGCGCGCTCCGCGTCTGAGAGCGTGTAACGCTGCAGAAGGAGCTCCTTGAGGGCGTCGTATTTTCCCTGTGCAGGAGGGTCTTCGAGCAGGCTCATTACCCGCTGGGTGGACAATGGGTCCAGTGAAGCGACCACATGGTGGTATTTGGTGTCGTCTGCAGAGATCCCGCGAAGAGCGAACTGTGATTCGACGTGGGCGAACCACGACCGAGGTGCGTGCAGCCAGAAGTCCGGGATTTTAACGGCCACCGCAAAAGCGAGCGGGGCCGCCGGTGGGGGTTCCACAACCGCGGACAGCTGAGGAGAGCTGGCTGGACCTTCAGATGTCGTCATATTCAGTTCACGTAGGTCACCAGTGTAGGAGGTGGTGAAGAGACGACACAGGAGACGGGATGTAGTTCTTCACTTTTAATCAACTCCTACTCAACTGGCGGGAAAACCACCCAACACCGCCTTATATACCAACACAACATCCGGTCCTCTGGACCTTTCACAATAAAAGCATCCTGTAACACATTCGGTCCACTGGGTGTGAGTAGAGCCCCTTAGTGGTCCACCACAGTGTAACTTGAAAAATGCCATCACGTTGTAGCGCATTTGGGTGTTCTAATATCAGCAGTGAACAAGTGAGCCTTCACAAATTCCCAAAAGATGAGAAACTTTGCCTAGAATGGAAGTACAGAGAACTTGTGACCGATGGGTTCCTACTGATAGTCCTATGTCTGCAGCGACCATCTTACTGCCTATCAGGTAACATCTGTTGTTTGTTTTTATTCGGGGAGAGTCTATTAATGACAGTTTTGGATGATTTACTGTTTAAAAAAGATATATGTCAGACGTGACCTGGACTATCTGCCGATAGCTGCTAACAGACATTAGCATAGATACCCGAGTCAACACGAGTGCTATTTAGGTATTTTTAAATTATGTCGGCGCGATCAGGTACGATCTGTTGTTTGTTTTTATTTGGGGAGAGTCTATTAATGAGAGTTTTGGATGATTTACTGTTTAAAAAAGATATATGTCAGACGTGACCTGGACTATCTGCCGACAGCTGCTAACAGACATTAGCATAGATACCCGAGTCAACACGGAGTGCTATTTAGGTATTTTTAAATTATGTCGGCGCGATCAGGTACGATCTGTTGTTTGTTTTTATTTGGGGAGAGTCTATTAATGAGAGTTTTGGATGATTTACAGTCTTAAAATGATATATTTCAGACGTAACCTGGACCGTGTAAACAGATAGCTGCTATCAATATTAGCCTAGATCCCAGTCAACACGGAGTGCTATTTATGTATTTTTAAATTATGTCGGCGCGATCAGGTACGATCTGTTGTTTGTTTTTATTTGGGGAGAGTCTATTAATGAGAGTTTTGGATGATTTACTGTTTAAAAAAGATATATGTCAGACGTGACCTGGACTATCTGCCGACAGCTGCTAACAGACATTAGCATAGATACCCGAGTCAACACGGAGTGCTATTTAGGTATTTTTAAATTATGTCGGCGCGATCAAGTAACATCAGTATGTGTTTTTATTCATGGAGGGTTTATTAATGAGAGCTTTGGATGATTTACTGTCTTAAAATGATAGATCTCAAACGCAATCGGACATGCTCAAAGCCACGAAGCTCCCTGCACGTTTTTTTAAAGCTGAATCGTAAAAGTTAATAAGTTTTCCATTAATAGAGTATACAATAAAATGATTTGAGCAAGATTAAAACTTCTACTGCTTATATTGACCTTCCAAAACTGAAGACAAATCGCTTAGATCAACACTAGAAATGCTGCACTCGTCTGAGTCGACAAGCTCCGCCATTATTGTTTACATGCGAGTTGAGCAGCGGCTCCCCACGGGTACGTCAAATGACGGTTTTGCGGAAGTGCGCGGAATTTTAGGGGCGTGTCCCAGAGAAATAACTACCATAACTTGGAATGAAATTTTAATATATTTATAATTTATTTTGATAAAACGAACAGAGATGAATGATATAAGATATATATGTTGTGACAAATATGCAAATTTCCAACATCATGTCACAATCCCTTTAAGTGTAGAACCACTAGATTGAGGAACAGCTTCTACCCTGAGGCTGTTAGACTCATGAATATCTAACCAGGATAACCACTGTGAAAAATCACATCATGTTGCTGCTGATCTGTGTCATGTTGCTGTGTTCATTCAAGCTTGTCTGCTCACACAGACTCATGTTTTGCTGCTGTTTGGCATATTGTTTTTATGGTATTAGTGCTTAGCGTATTTTTAGTTGATGTTTTTTTTTAGTTCATATATTACAAAGTGGATTGTATTACTGTTCTTCTTTTACATTTTATTGTTGGATGCAACTGGGACCCTGTCTACACAATTTCGTTCCATCACATGTACCAACCGTGGTGCGAATGACAATAAAGAAACTCTGACTCTCTGACTCTGACTTAAACTAAGATCATGTTATGATAAGTAATGATGGTACCTTATAAATGATGATTTCCTGTGATATAGAAAGACCTAGTATGCGTTAGGGATAAGTCTCAGCTACAAACACGATGAGTTTTAGCTCAACATCTGTAAAACTGACTGAGTACCAGTCATTTTTGTGTTTAAGGTCAAATAGATGTGGCAGCCATATTAAATTGAATTGAATCAAAAAGTCAACAAGTTGTAGATGCCTATTCAAGTTTTCCACTCAGTTCCATTAAAATCTATCCAGTGGTTCATAGATTGTTAGTGCTTCAAATATACAGTATGTGCAGGCAAAGGAAAAAAACATTAGAACTATTTTGCTTTCAGGCAACCATAATAGGCATTGAATCATATGCTGCAATGAAAACTATAAATTGGTTTTCTGTTTATTAAGGTGAGGTTCCAGACAATTTTTTTATTTATCATTCATAGTATCAATTAATCAATGACTGTTTATAATTTCTGATGAACCTATAGAATAACAAGGCTTTCTAAAATTGTTAAACTGTGGTAAATATATTGATAAAAATAAACTGAATATTGAGGTTTAGAACGGGATGCTGCTAATGGGTACAAACCCACAAAGATAATTTTATTCCATACCGATACAAAATAATAAACTGCATATTATATTTAAATACTTTGTAAATTCAATTCTTCAAACCTAGAAAATAGTTCAGTAAATTACCATAAGTAAAATTGACATTACCGGTACTGCTGTTTATTTCCACTATATTAGGCTTAGTGTATTACTAGTTGATGTTTTTCTTAGTTAATTCTAGATGTTATTACTGTTTTTTCTCTTGCATTTGTTGTTGGATGTAACTGGGACCCCGTGTACATAATCTCGTTTTCATCACATACTGTATACCACATGCGGTGCAAATGAAAATAAAGACTCTCTGACTCTCTGACTCTGATATGCCTCAAAATTCTTACCTTGTTTTACTTTTCTATTTTGAACTACAAAGCCTTACAGTCTAGTTATGGTTTTCATTTTGATGTCCCAGTATTACAGATACAACACTTTCTTTGCTAGTATAAAATAAAAATAAAATAATTGACATTAGATGTACTGCTTTGAGCATATGACATAATGAAAGCCAGTTTCATGAAAGACAGGTATACAAAGATTATCAAAACTTTGATTTATAATTTATAAAAAAATTCAAACTGTGACTTTATTAGTTGTTATGCTTTTAATGTGTTAGCTGTCTTAAAATAAAAGCCAGTTAGTTTTTTTTTTATCAGACTGTGAAATAAGTACATTCTTGTGTATATCTTGCAAAAAGTATTGATTAAAACCTGAGGACTGAAGCAGACCATGTGCACAGTAGAGGCATTAGCTTTAATCATGGTGAGAAAACTATTCTTTTTCCTATCAGACAAAAAAGGCAATGCCCTTATCTATGTACTTAAACTACCAGTAAGTTGATCTTTACTGCATAATTAATGTCATGCTTTTAATGTCAGCCTTTACAAAGTGTCTTTGTAATAAGACCAGAAAGTTCATTCTCAATAGTCCAGGTATCAAATCCGGGTCTTTGTAATAAGCTATTAGATTGTTCAGAGGGTTGATATCTTGAGCCACAGCTTATACTAATGTCACATTACAAATTTGCTTTAGATTTCTTAATACAAATAAGAGTTCTTAAACAGGTTTTACCAAATGGGTGAGTGAACATATCATTAGGGAACAGGTTAAATTGATCATAAAGGGCGGCCGTGGCATAGTGGTAATGGCAGTTGTCCCCCGATCGGAAGGTTGGAGGTTCGAATCCCGGTTCCCCACACCATGTGTCGTTGTGTCCCTGGGCAAGACACTTAACGCCAAGTTGCTCCCGGTAGGACTGGATGGCACCTTGCATGGCAATCTGCCGCCACCGGTGTATGAATGGGTGGATGGTTGGTATTGTAAAGCGCTTTGGGGCCCCTCATAGGGGGCTGGAAAGCGCTATATAAATAAGCTCCATTTACCATTTACTATTTACCATAAAGGGTAGATCGTCATTCAGTATCACAGATGCAACATTGCTCTAGGGATAGGTGTTCACCTTCATGTCTTGTAGTGTATCAGGAGAGCCACACAACAGAAACACTGGTTGGCTTCACACCTCAGCTTTTGGGGTCAAATGGTGACTGATTAGTCTTTTAATGACTGGTATCTTTAAAAATCAGCAATGCCAATGTCTGATTTATAAAGCTGACTCTTGTTTTTGACCAATAGCAATTTCTTTATTCATTGAATAAAGATGATCTATGATCGATTTAAAAAAATACATTATGACTCAGACAATGCCAAGTAGAGATATGCTGGTACAGCTATTCCCTCTGATTAATCAATCTTGTTGCAACCCGATTTGAACTGTTGAATTGTTGCTAGAAACCAAGTTCTCAATTTAAAATTTTAAAGGAGACCACATATAGGTATTTACAATT
Organism: Garcialebias charrua; assembly: GCA_038048925.1. Lineage (NCBI taxonomy): Eukaryota > Metazoa > Chordata > Actinopteri > Cyprinodontiformes > Rivulidae > Garcialebias > Garcialebias charrua. The sequence continues at coordinate 38,580 of JBBPBX010002753.1, read as the reverse complement.
TTTATGTTATGTCTGTGTGCTATCTTGACAATATTAATTCATTTTAATACACAAAATAATTCTTAGATAATTAATTATACCCTTTTTAATTCT